>WNWK01042929.1:0-15746 GCA_009830355.1 Cherax destructor | reverse complement strand
ATTTTGGTATATGTGAATGACATGATGGAAGGGATAGACTCGTGTCTGTTCCAGATGATGTAAAGTTAATGAGGAGAATTAAATCAGATGAGGATCAAGGGGGGACTACAAAGAGACCGGGGACAGGCTGGACCAAGGTCCAACAACTGGCCCCCAATTTAACCCCCCCAAATGCAAAGTCATGAAGATCGGGAAGGGCAAAAAAACCGAGACAGAGTATAGGCTAGGGGGCCCAAAAGTCTGCAAACCCTCCTCAAGGAAAAAGATCTTGGTTGAGTATAATACTGAGCACATCTGAAGCACACATCAACTAGATAACTGTTGCAGCATAGGGCACCTGACAAACCTGAGAATAGCATTCTGATCCCCCAGTAAGGAATCGTTTAAGACTCTGTACACCATGTATGTCAGGCCCATACTGGAGTATGCAGCACCAGATTGGAACCCCACCTGGTAAACACGAAAGAAATTTGAGAAAGTGCAAAGGTTTGCAACAAGGCTAGTTCCAGAGCAAAGGGGGAATGCCCTACAAGAAATTAAGGGAAATCATCCTGACACTGGAGGAGGGGGGTTGGGGAGACAGATAACAACATAAAAATACCAGGAATTGACAAGGTGGACAGACGGGATGTTCCGGAGATGGGACACATACAAAAGGGGGTCACATTTGGGAAGTTGAAGACTCAGATGAGTCAAAGAGATGTTAGGAAGTATTTCTTTAGTCATAGAGTTGCCAGGGAAATGGAATAGTCTGGTAAGGGTGTAGAGAGGCAGGAACCATACATAATTTTTAAAACAAGGTATGATTAAGCTCATGGAGCAGGGGGAGAGGACCTAGTAGTGATCAGTGAAGACAGGGGCCCGGAGCTATGTCTCGACCCCCGCAACCAAATAGGTTAAAACACACACACACTCTCTTTCTTTCTTTTTCTTTCTTTTTTTTCCTTTCCCTTTTTTTTTCTCTCTTTCTTTTTTTCTCTTTATCTCTTTCTCTTTATCTCTTTCTCTCTCTCTCTCTCTCTCTTTTTCTCTCTTCTTTCTCTCTCTCTTTTCTCTCTCTTTTGCTTGCTTGCTTGCTTGCTTTCCTCTTCTAGCTTTGTTATCTTATTGGTTTTCTTTCAAAAGGGGTCTTAAAGTTATCTTAATGATTGCAATGATAAAACTTTTTTGACAGTACCTACGGGTGTAGGGTAGGTTTAGACAGCAACCCCCAGGGGGGTACACCGCCTGCCAAGTGAGGGAATATGGGAAATTTGTAATTTTTTTACATGATGGTAGGATTGCTGGGGTCTTTTTTTTTGTCTCGTAAACATGGGGGAAAAAGGTATATCTTGCTCTTTTACTTTAAAACTTAGGTCACCGACACATGCATGTACAAGCATATATATATACACAAGCCCTTGGGTTTTCTTCTATCTTCTTACTAGTTCTTGTTCTTCTTTATTTTTGCTTATCTCCATGGGAAAGTGGAACAGAATTCTTCCTCCGTAAGCCATTTGTGTCGTAAGAGGTGACAAAAATGCCGGGAGCAAGGGGCTAATAACCCTTTATCCTGTATACATTACTAAATTTAAAAGGAGAAACTTCGTTTTTTTTGGGGGCCACCCTGCCCGGTGGGAGACAGCCGGCTTGTTGAAAGAAAGAAAGAAGGAAGAACATATACTGAAGCAGCCCATCAATGTCAGTATGTTACTTGGCTAAAATTGTCAAATGTGTGATTGTATCACTGGAATGTAAACAGGATTGTTTGATTGTCAGATGTACAATTCACTCGGTGGGTCCCCAGTTTCGTCCCTGAATTAAACAGTTCCATTATCTTTATGTATTATGTCATATACGTATTGACGTTTTTTTAACCAGACCTGCCATGTATAGTATTACTGGCATATGATGACCCTGGCCATAAGATGGTGGGGTAGGGTACTTTGGTGGGAGACGGCCGTTGATTTAAAAACCCAAATTATTCTTCTTCTTTCAACACGTCGGCCGTTTCCCACTGAAGGGTGGCCCAAAAAGGAAAACGAAAGTTTCTCCTTTTACATTTAGTAATATATACAGGAGAAGGGGTTACTAGCCCCTTGCTCCCGGCATTTTAGTCGCCCTACGACACGCATGGCTTACGGAGGAAGAATTCTGTTCCACTTCCCATGGAGAAAAACAATTATTTTTTATTTTTTATTAACACATCGGCCCATTCCCACCAAGGCAGGGTGGCCCGAAAAAGAAAAAATTTCATCATCATTCACTCCATCACTGTTCTTGCCAGAGGGGTGCTTTACGCTACAGTTATAAAACTGCAACATTAACACCCCTCCTTCAGAGTGCAGACACTGTACTTCCCATCTCCAGGACTCAAGTCCGGCCTGCCGGTTTCCCAAACCCCTTCAAAAATGACTTTGCTCCCCCCCAACAGCACGAAATTTTAAAAAACCATTTGTCTCCATTCACCCTATCAAATCGCCCCAACATGCTTGCGGAAGTCCAACCCCCTCGCAAAAAAAACTTTTTCCCCCCTCCCCCCAACCTTTCCTGGCCACCCCTACCCCCCCTTTTTTCCACTACAGATTTATACACTTCCTTATTTGTCTCGTTCCATTCTCTCTACATGCCCAACCACCTCAACAACCCCTCCTCAGCTCTCTGATAATAGTTTTGGAATCCCCACCCCCTTTAATTTCCAAACTAATTCTCCATTATGTTCACACATTGACCTCAGACATGACATCTCCACTGCCTCCAGCCTTCTCCTTGTTGCAACATTCATCCCCCAAGCTTCACCCCCAATAAGAGTGTTGGAAAACTATACTCTCATACATTCCCTTTTTTTTACTTCCATGGAAAAAATTTTTTGTCTCCAAGCCCTCAAGTGCTCCACTCCCCCTTTTTCCTCATAAACTATGATTTACCCATCCTTCATAGACCCATCTGCTGACATGTCCACTCCCAAATATCTGAATACTTCACCTCCTCCATACTCTCTCCCCCAATCTGATACCCAATTTTTTGTCACCTAATCTTTTGTTATCCTCATCACCTTAATTTTCCTATATTCACTTTCAATTTTCTTTTTACACACCCTACCAAATTCATCCACCAACCCTGCAACTTCTCTTCAGAATCTCCCAAAAACAGTGTCATCAGAAAAAAGCAACTGTGAAAATCCCACTTTGTTTTTAAACTTTTCTTTTAACCCCACACCTCTTGCCAAGCCCCCGATTCACTTCTCTTACAACCCCATCTATAAATATATTGAACAACCATGGTGACATCACACACCTTGTCAAAGGGCCCCCTTTTACTGGGAAATAGCCCCCTTCCCCCCTACCCCTCTAACTTGACCCTCACTATCCTCATAAAAACTCTTCACTGCTTTCAGAACCCTACCCCCTATTCCATACACCTGCACATCTGCCACATTGCCCCCTATCCCCCCTTCATCGCCTTTTCCAAATCCTAAATGCCACAAAAACCCTTTACCCTTACCCAAATACTGTTCACCTATATGTTTCACTGTAAACACTTGGTCTACACCCCCCCCACCTTTCCTAAAGCCCCTTGTTCATTTTATCCTGCTTTCTGTCTTACTTTAATTCTTTCAAAAATAACTCTCCATACACTTTACCAGGTACACTCAACAGACTTATCCCCTATAATTTTTGCACTCTCTTTGCCCCCTTTTGCCTTTATACAAAGGAACAATACACGTCTCTCCAACCCCCTAGGTCCCTTTACCCTCTTCCATACATTTATTAAATAATAGCACTAACCACTCCAAAACTATATCCCCACCTGCTTTTAACATTTTATCTTTATCCCATCAACCCCAGCTGCCTTCCCCCTTCATTCTACCCACTGCCCCCCAATTTCTCCCACACTCACAACTGGCTCTTCCACACTCCTACAAGATGTTATTC
Source organism: Cherax destructor (assembly GCA_009830355.1). Taxonomy (NCBI): domain Eukaryota; kingdom Metazoa; phylum Arthropoda; class Malacostraca; order Decapoda; family Parastacidae; genus Cherax; species Cherax destructor. The sequence continues at coordinate 11,832 of WNWK01042929.1, read as the reverse complement.
CTCCTTGCCCTATACACGAAATCACAGTTTCCCCTGTCTTCATCAACATTTAACAACTCAAAAATACCCTCCATTTTCCCCCGAACCTTAATTTCCATTTAATAACTCTCCTCTCCTATTTTTAACTGTCAAATCCATTTGTTCCCTACTTCCTCAACTTATTAATCTCACCCCAAAATTTTTTCTTATTTTCAAAAAAATTTGTTGATAACATCTCACCCACTCTCTCATTTGCTCTCTTTTATACATTGTTCACCACTTCTTAACCTCTCTTTTTCTCTCCATATACTTTTTTCCCCTCCTTGCATCACTTCTACTTTGTAAAAACCTCTCATATGCTAATTTTTTCTCCCCTACTCTCTTTACATCATCATTCCCCCAATCGCCTTCTTCCCTCCCCCGCCCCACTCGCCTGTAACCACAAACTTCTGCTGAACACACTAACACTACATTTTTAAATCTACCCCATACATCTTCGCCCCCATTGCCTACACTCTCACTAGCCCATCATCCTCCAATAGTTGTTTATATCTTTCCCCAACTGCCTCCCTTTTAGTTTATAAACCTTCACCTCTCTTACTTACTGCTTCTATTTTCCTTGTATCCCATCTACTTTTTACTCCCCCTGTAGCTATAACTAAAAAGTGATCTGATATATCTGTGGCCCTCTATAAACATGTACATCCCGAAGTCTACTCAACAGTCTTTTTTCTACCTCCCCTAGTCCAACAAACTACTGTCATTATGCCCTACATCATATCTTGTTTCTTATTTATCCTCTTTTCTTAAAATATGTATTACCATAACAAACCCCTTTTTATACAAAGTTTAATCAAAGGGCTCCCATTACTTTTCACCTGGCCCCAAAAAATTACCTACCACACCCCTATACATGTTTCTCCTACTTTATTTAGGGCCCCCCACCCAATTACTTCTCACTTGGTTTAAAAGTTCCTATACATTGCAACACTCCCCAAAAACTCTCTCTCCCTCTACCTCCTCCCTTTTTCCAGGTGCATCAGCATTATGACCCACTTTTCCATCCGACCCTTATTTTAATCCAAATCCTTGAATTTACACATTTATATTCCCCCTTTTCCTTTCCCAAAATGATCCTTCAACATTATTTACCCCCTTTCCCTTTTTCTCTCTCAGATACCCTGATTAATCCCATTTATTTCTCCCCACTGAAACTCTCCTACCCCCCTTTAGCTTTGTTTCCTTAGGGCCAGGGCATCAACTTCTTTCATTCATAACATCAGCAATCATCTCTTTCTTGTCATCCGACTACTCACCCCATTCAAACAACCCAGTTTTATAAAGTTTTCTTCTTTCTTTTTAGTAAATGTGTACAGGAGAAGGGGTTACTAGCCCATTGCTCCCGGATTTTAGTCGCCTCATCGACACGCATGGTTTTAAAAGGAAAAAATTCTTTTTCCCCTTCCCCATGGACAATAGAGAAAATAAAAGAACAAGAGTTTTAAAAAAAAAGAAGAAAACCTAGATCTTTTTTTTTCAAACGTCACCGTTTTCCCCCCGGCGGGTGGCCCAAAAGGAAAAGAAAATTTCCCTTTTACATTTATAATATATACAGGAGAAGGGGTTTCTAGACCCTTGCTCCCGGCAAGCGCCTACGACACGCATGGCTTACAAGGAAAAATTCTTTTTCCCCTTCCCCCTGGACAAAGAGAAAATAAAAAGAAAAGAGATTAAGAAAAAAAAAGAAAAAACCCAGATGTGTGTATGTATATATATGCATTTTATGCCAGTGTAGTGTGACCTAAAATGTAAATAGAAGTAGCTAGATATACCTGTTATCCAGCGTGTTTATGAGACAGAAAAAGACACCAGCAATCCTACCATCATGTAAAACAGTTTTAGGTTTCTGTTTCACATCACCTGGCAGGCGGGAGTACCTCCCCGGGTGGTTGCTGTCTACCAACCCTACTACTAGGTTTTTAAAAAGTCCTTATTCAAGTTTTTTAAATTTGCTCATTTCTACATCAGATGAGGCTTGAGGAGAGCCCAAAATAAATTTGCAAATAAGTCCCTTCATGACACTGTTCACCAGCTGTTACTTGATGGACAAATAAAAGAGGCAAAAAAGTGGGGGCTGAGTTCAAGATTCCTGAAAAAAGGTTAGTTTGCTATGGTGATCACATCTTCATCTATTTAAAAATATATTGTTAAGAAAATTGTTGTTTTCTCTGCAGGGGGCTATATAGGGGGGGATAATTTGTTGGCTGGCAGGTACTTTTGAAATCGTACATACTGTACAAATAGTTTTTTTTTGTAGAAAAAGTATAAATTTTTTGTTTGCACTAGATATTGAGAAATTTTACTTTTTTTTGTTACAGCAAATTACAACCATATTCTATTTTTTTTTTATGAAATATTGGTGGTTGCGAGTTATAGCACATGTGCAGGCCTTGGGGGGAAAAGCTGGCTAACTTCTCAAAGAAAAAAAATCCCAAATTGGTTTTTAGGTATGTCTGGGAAATGGGTATTTTTCATATTGTTTTAAAAATAATAATAATAATTATTATTATTCCTAAAATTTTAATCATATGACATAATTTTTAAAATACATACAAAGCATTTCCAGTTAATTTAAGAAGAAAAATAATTGAAGTATACATACATTACAGTAAAGCCTTTTCATTAATGAATTTTGGCAATTCTGGACAAAAAAACCTGAACAAACATTGGGTATCAAAAAAAATAGACAAAAGTCCATGATTCCAAGTTTTGTCCATAAAAAGTGTCTTTGGGTGCTTCTGAAGATTTGGGAACAACCAAAGACTGAAGTTTGTCCAGTATGGGCCAGAACGGGCACCCAGGACTTGTCTGTTTCATTGATTCTGAGATGTAGGCCACCCACACCAGTTTATTGGTCTAATAGGCCATCCTGAGATGAGATTTATAAATTAAAAACGCCAATCTTCATATTGATTAGTCATGAAAGCGTAATGTCTATTTTTTAAACTCAGCCTTCATAAAGATCACTCACACAGACTCGCATTCAGTCTAATTTTCCATAGATTTTAATTTTTTGTGACTTTATTAGCATAGTAAGTAAAGTCTAAATAGCTTGTAAAGCAAGTGGCAGTGCCAAAGGGAAACATGTGGTTCTGTTTAAACAGAAACTTTAATAAAGAAGGTAGTGTGGCATCTCAGTGGCATGGCTGTGTGAGGAATATAGTGTTAAGAAAAATGTCTTATATTCACTGAAAAGGACATACATACAGACTATGCTCTTAGTTTAGTGGAGTAGTGGAGTTTTACAGCTCCTCTGACTCAAATGAAAGTTATTCTGAGTCACCACTGTCGATAATGGCATTTTTTACCTTATTTCTCCACCACGAAAAGATGAGTAAAATTACTGTAAATTACATACAGTACTATAAAATTACCAAACAGTTAAGTACTGTACCATAGTACTACGGTTACAATACCCATACTCTTAGTGCCCGATTGTCTTCTGTATTAGTAGATCAAATCCGTATTTCGAAGACAATCGGAGATCGGAGATATTAATTTCATAATTCAAAGTTCAAAACAGTTGGCATTCTCCCCTTTTATTACTCTGTGTTTAAATTGAAAAAAGTTCTGTACATAGTACAGTATAAAAAAGAAACAGTTGTGTTCAGAGATTTCCAATTTAAAACTATATTATTTGTGAAGCCCACACTGTGCATAGTGTTTTGGGGGAAGGTGAAGTTAATAAATATCAATGGAGTAATGGTACAGTATCATTAGAACTTGAGTAATGGGGAAAGTTAAAGGGTGATATAGATCATTATTTTTTGTTTTTTTTATAAAGAGAAAACTAAAAAAAAGAAAAACTGAGACTAAAAAAGAGAGAAACTGAGAGGGAGACACTATTTTAATTACAGTTTTTGGTACTTTATCCCGTTTGTTAATATGCTAATTATGAATATTCTCTTTTAGAACATTGCCAAAGTTTATTTTTTGTATCAAAATTTGAAAGCATCCATGAAAAAAAATTGGGGGATAATATAAAGGACGCAAAAGTTGTCTTGCTTTTTTTAAAAATTTTAGTTGAACAAAGGTAATCTAAATTAATTTCCTTTTTCAGTCTTTTGTTGATGTTTTTTAAAAAAAGGAAACAAAACTGAGGCCCATAAATATGCCCTGAAGGTCAAAGATGAAAAAAAAAGTCACATATCTTACTAAGTGGGGTAAATATTAAAAGGATTAGAATTTTTTTTTGTTATTTCTGGGGTTAAAATATGGCAGAATAGCTTAGTGATAACTATACTTTTAACTTTTCCCTCACGTTATGTGGCATGGATAAGAATAGTGGGTTAATATTCTAATATTTACATGCAAAAATATTGAAATGGTTATTCAAAGGGCTAATGTTTTATATAAAACAAGTCTAAACGGGAGTACCCCACTATGATATCACCAAGCACAAATGCACAGTTTTATGTTACTAGGAACCAAAAATGACCAATAATGTATATTAGGCATCTGAAAAAAAAACGCAAGTTTGCCAATGACAAAATCCAACACGTCTCTTATAATTAGGGGGATCAACCCCCCATACTTGCATTAGCCCACCTTTCTGCCAATAGTTGCTTATATCTCACCCTAACTTCCTCCTCCCCTTGTTTTTTACACCTTCACCCTCTCTTTCTTGCTGTTTCCATTTTCCTTTTGTCCCATCTACCTCTTACTCTACCTGTAGCTACAACTAAATAATGATCCCAATATTCTGTTGCCCCTCTATAAACATGTACATCCTGAAGCCTACCCATCAACCTTTTCCACCAATACAAATCAACAAACTACTTTCATTATGTGCTATATCATACTTATTTATCCTCTTTTTCATAAAATATGTATTGCTTATTACGAAACCTTTTTCTACACATAGCTCAATTAAAGGCCCCCATTTTCATTTCCCCCTGGCACCCCAAATTTACCTACTACTCCCCCCATACATTTTTTCCCATTTAGTATTGAATCCCCAACCACAAATACTCTTACTAGGTTCAAAACTCCCCCCGCACTCACTCAACATTTCCCAAAAAGTTTCCTCCTCTACACTTTCTCCCAGGTGCATAAACAATTATTATAACCCATTTTCACATCCAACCCTTATTTTACTCCCCATAATCCTTGAATTTATACATTTTTTCCCTCTTTTCCTGCCATAACTTATCCTTCAATGTTATTGCTATTCCTTCTTTAGCTCTAACTCTATTTGAAACCCCCGACCAATCCCATTTATTTCTCCCCACTGAAACTCTCCTACCCCCCTTTATCTTTGTCTCACTTAAAGCCAGGACATCCAGCTTCTTTTTATTCATAAATTTCAATCATCTCTTTCTTTTCATTCCAAACATCCACGCACATTCAAACATCCCACTTTGAGGGGTTTTTTTCATTTTCTTTTTTGTAAGCTATACGGGGAAAAAGGGGGTTTCTAGCCCATTGCTCCCGGGATTTTAGTTGACTTTTATAACATGTATGGCGAGGAGGAAAATTCTTATTACACTTCCCCCGGATATGAAAGGAAAAGCAATAAGAATAAGAACTATTAAGGTAAAATCAATGAAAACTCAGATGAGTGTATACATAAACCTGTACATGCATGTGTAGTGTGACCTAAGTGTAAGTGAAGTAGCAAGATGTACCTGAAATCTTGCATGTTTATGAGCAGAAAAAAGACACCACAATCCTTCCATCTTTAAAACAAAAACAGGTTTCCCTTTTTTACACTTGGTAGGACGGTAGTCCCACCCAGTGGTTGGCTACCAACCTACTACCTATAACTATCACTTTTATTATCCTTATATTTTTACAGTCTCCTTTTGTTAGATAGCAGGTTGTTAATGTTTTGGGGCCCCAGTATTAACTGTTTATCCCTCTCACCTCTTCAAAACTCCATGGATTTCTTATTGGGAGCACCACTTCTCTGTGTATTTTTTCATCGTCACTTGATATCCAGCTAAAAATGGCAACTGATATCATGTCAGTCGTTTTAAAATCTGTGATGTCTAGGTGTTGAGTTACCCCACCTATCTATTTTGTCACTTTGTTAGATAACCCATATGTACTTATCAGAGTAAAAATTTTTTTTGCCAGACTCCTGGAAGAAAGAAAAGTGGCTCAGGAACAGCGTAGTTCAACTGGTCTAACAGAATGTTAGCAGCCTTGGGGAACCCAAGCTCCGTCTCGTATTCAGGCGCTGCTTGTGATGCATCCCTAAGAAACTAAATTATAACCCAGTATTTATGAACCCAGGTTATACCAAAGGACAACCCCTACTGTTATCTTTTATGTTTTGTTGCTTCTTAGAATATCTTTTATTTTTTAGTATAGTATTATAATTAAATAGAACTCTGAGTGACAGACTTCATCCTCTCAAAAAAAAACTACTTATGCCATTTGCAAAGAATTTACATGCTGATTTTGCTGTTACAGTGGACCCCGCTTTTTGAACACCCAAACTCGCCCTTTTTTGTAAGTTTAATTTAAGTGCTTTTATAAGTGTATTTTTTAAAAGGACTAATCTAATTTACATCATTCTCTTGGGGAAAAAATTCGTTTGGTAACAGATTGAACAGCTTTCCCGGAATGAAGAATGTTCGAATAGCGAGGGTCCACTGTATTTGCCAGTTGCATTCACTTAAAAAAATGTTATTACTTCCTATAGGCAAAAAGCATTAAAACTTGAATAAAAAATTAATGTTTTTATTTATTTCACATTGAGTGGGGGTCAATTTAAAATCGGTACACAGTATACAAGGCATTGCACAGGGAAAAGAATAAGCCCAAATTCAGAGAAAATGCAAGGTGGGGATTATTATTTTTATAATCATAACTAAGCACTAAACCCACAAGGGGCATCCGGGGGGGGGATCTGAGCTGTTTTCATGCATTGTTATGGGGCTCTGAACTTAATTTTTAAAGCAGAAGACAATACCGATTCTACATTCTCAGACAGCACATTTAAATCTGTTTTTCACTAACCTATTGTATGACCCTGTGGGTTTGCCCTTTTTTTTTTTTATGATAATTTACAACCCAGATTTCGGCTGTGGTGGCACTTATTCTTTTCTACCCAAAGATTATGTCTGTGACAACTAAGATAATTTGTAAAGAATATCTATTTAGTTTTGTCATTATCAGTATGCCATGCATTATAAATATATTGTACTGCATTATAAATATATTGTACGCATTTAAATAGTAATTTAAGGTATAATAGTAATTTTTTTGCATAATTTATATTACTGGGGAAAATGATGAACCCATAGGGTTAAACACCTGGTGATTGATAATTATATTCCCGAGGGGGTGCACTAAGTCCATGGCAGTCATAGGGGAAAAGGGAGGGCAAGACCAATTCCTTAGATTGAGAGCCCTCATCGCACCAGGAGCCTCCCCTTTGGGGATAATGGGGTAGTAGTAAAGCCAGTTCTGTGGTCATGGTAAATGTGAACCAAGAGTCAGGGCAGTGAATAAGACATGGAATAGCAGATAACCCACCACCACACTGTGAAGCAGTGATGCATGACCAGCAGACTTGTTTAACCCCTTAACTGTATTCATATGCAGAAAAAAAAATTCCTGTGGCAAGATTTTGAAATTATTATTATTATTTCATCAAAATAAGCACTAAAAAGATTTTGAAAAAAATATAAAATGAAAGATTTGATTCTTTAAAAATACAGACTACAATGAGTGGAATCTGATCAACACACCATAAAATCTTAAGTTGGTGAAAACAATCACTTGATGCTTTTAATTATATTTTTTTCTTTTTCAGTTTAAAAATGATGTTTAGCAGTATGTACATTAGTTTATTATATTAGATGTGCTGTTGTGGGGTTCATAGGGGGTGTTTGGAGTAATTATAATCAAAGAAGTGCTAAACCACAAGGGTCATACAGTGCAGTGTTTGGAGTAATGCCAATTATTATGATCAAATAAAGCACTAAACCACCAAGGGTCATGCAGCGAGAGTAATGCAAAAACACTAGGTTGTCTGGGGGTGTATAATATGTTTTGAGAGAAGAGCCCAGACTGCCTGTCTACCGTTCTTATGTCTAGTCGTCGAATGAGAGCAGGGCCTCTGGTTCACATGGGAGTCTCATGTCATGGCTAGCAAGAGAGCCTTAAGATAATGTGGTTGGGAATAGTATCTAACTATACAAGTATGTATACTACACAAGTAACACTGTTGACAGTGCTTCAAGATGTCTTAGCACTTCAAACATGTGTAAATGGTTAGCCTGACATTGTTCTGCTTGGAATATACAGTATGTATACTCTATATTGATTTTTTTACTACTTAGAAACTAAGTATTTCTTGTACACTGGTCTTCTAACAGTTGTTTCAAGGTGTAATACTCCTCAAAACAGGAAATAAGTCACACTGATTGTATTGGGTTATCCTAAGTTAATTTAGTATGTTATATACAGGGTATAGAGTTACGATGGTCCCAAAATCGCCCTTTTATGTAAGTTTATTTTTTAAATGTTTTTGTAAGTATATTTTTGGGTGTGTAAAAGGACTAGTCTATTTTACGTTATTCTTTATGGGGATAAATTCGTTTGGTAATGGCATTTGAACAGCATTCTCGAACAAAAAAATATCGTAACTCGAGGTACCACTGTATTTAGGTTCAAGGGAATATCCTGGGTTATATAAACAGTGCATCTATAACACCTGTGTGCCTTCCCACACTACTGAAAAACGTATACAAAATGCTATGATATTACAATTGTTTTGAGGTGTAATACTCATCAAAACATGGAAATAAGTCACTTTTTGACTATTAGGTTAAATTTATCTAGTGTGCTTATGGCTGAATTCCACTGTTAGTATCATGATACTATTTTAATAGGTCATCTGCGTGCCACTTCCACACAGTTTGATAATAAGAGAAACTGGTGGTGGAACAGCAGATATTGATTTATTATTTACTCTGGGTTTTCTACAAAGGTCAAAAATATTGGCAGGTGGCAGATTTTTTAAAGGGACAGAAAAAAGTCCGTGCTAGTACATTACACACAATCATCATTTCGTATTAGAACATTAGACACCTTAGAGGCCTGGCTCCCGGCCAAGCCGCGGGGCGTTGACCCCGAAACCCTCTCCAGGTAAACAGTTAAGAGGTTAAATCATAGCACATTGTTCTATTTAACTTCTAACCATCTACAGTTCAAGGGACAGGCTGTCTGCTTAATGCTCACAGTTGAACATGAAAATAAGCTGTATCAATAAATTTTAAATGGTTAATAAAACAATGAAACAAAAATTCTTTTTTTTTCAAAGGATTTTGAAGGCAGTAAGAAATTAGTTCTGAACAACAATATTATAGAATTAAAGCCACTGATGAACATAAAAATTGACTAGACTTGAGAATGATAAGTCACATGAAATTTATGTTTAAACAGAAAAACCTAAAAAAAAATGGAAATAAATGTGACAAACTAATTCATTACAGAATCAAATATATATTTTAAGAATGTCATTATCTAACTTTTTAATTATGAACACTATGATTTGAATTATTTTTAAACAATGTATGAAAAAATGTTCCACAGTACGTGAAGTTCAACCATGTATCATAATTGACTTACTAACCATTCACCATTATATGATGGTTTTCAAATTTATAATTGTATACTGTTTAGTTTTGAAAAAACTGGTACCAGAACTCAACAATCATAAGTTTATAGCAGTTATGTAATAAACTTTATACAAACAAGAAACAAATTAGTATTACATGCAGATTCGATAAAATTTTCAAAGTACTTAACAGCACATATGCCCCCGTATACAGTAGTATGCAATTTTTCAGCTACATAACCATAATTATATTACAGAGAAAAATAAGGAGATAATATAAAACTCATTGCATGAGTAAAAGGAAAACAATTCTTTGGCACTGGATTCCTGCTCAAAATACAAGTGTTTTTTTGTCATTTAAATCACCTGTCACAATCTGGATCATGTGATGACTCACTGAATTGCTACAAGAGGTAAAAAATCTTCAGAGGGCACACACAAAAACAATGAATATTACACTAGTAATTTCTTAGTAATATTTATACAGTTCCTACCAGCTCGTTTTGTCTTAGTTAACAAATAAATTCGTGCTTAGTAGGAATGATCATTAGGCTTTTTAGGAAAAATTTTCAAAGGTCAAATATGAAAACAAAAATATTAATATAACTCAGTTATGCACTATTTTAAGCCCAAAAACCATCTGGGACAAGAACAATTTTATCTGTGTATATGGGCTAAAATTTTTTTTTTTTTTTAGTGTAGTTTTCTTATTTTAAATCATTAACATTTGTTTTACGTCTACTGAACTAAAACATTATTTTGATCTGTGAAATACTACACTGATTCAAAGTGATGGAGAACATTTATTGTATATGTAATTTATGAAAGTCATTTTTCTGCAATTTTACAAAATAGCAATTCAGATTTAAAGCCGGGAAATATCTATAGATTTTATGCAACAAAATGTGATGTGGATACATTTTCTTGCTGAATAGTATTACATTCTCTAACCCATTTGAGGCTGTATAACCTTTGTGGTTTAGCGCTTCTTTTGATTATAATAATTTATTATTATAATCAAATAAAGCGCAAACCACAGGGGTTATAATAATAATAATAACCCATTTTGAGTAATTTTGTTAGCATTACCCTTCATCTCTTATGTCCATAAATGACCCAAGATCAAGTTTGTGTGAACAGAAATCAGCTTATGGTTCAGTATAGTGTACTACATAAGCTTTGACTATGTTTTGTACTGGGCAATGAAGGATATTGGTATTTACCCAATGTAGAACCTTTATATATTAAAAATAACTACTGATTATGATGTTGATTTAGAATTGCAAGATTGAGCAGGCTTGGATTTCAACTAAACTACACAAGAATACACAATATATATACAGTGGTACCTTTACTTACGAGCAGCTCCCAACTCGAACAATTATGTAAGTGTATTTTTGTATGTGCTTTTGTAAGTGTATTTTTGGGGGTCTGAAATGGATTAAACTAATTTTCATTTTTTTTTATAAGAAAAAAATTCCTTTGGGATCAGCACTTGAATTGCCGTCTGGAACGAATTAAGCTCATAACTCGAGGTACCACTGTTTTTATATATATATATATATATATATATATATAGATATATATACAAAAACATTATCACCCTGGCTGACGTACTTGTATTTTCTTTTCTATACAAGGTCTCATCATGGTCAAGATTATTTAATGGATTACGGTTACCCCATATGACATTAAACTTGAAGTTCATTACAGCTAGATTGAATTTGAAGAATTATTCATCACTGTTGTAGGTACAGAGCTGTTCACTGTCGCAAAAATGTTCTAAACTTTAACTAATTGTTCTAATGCCACCAAATGGTAGACATAACTAGCATAAAAATTATTCTGAGTGGAATTTTTTAAATTTAATAAAATTTTAAACTCTCATTTGGAAGTGAAAATAATACCAATTCACTGATCAAGCAATACTGATGTTTTCTTTAAAAGTGAAATAAAGCTATGTAAATAGTATAAAGAAATAATCTAAATGGGGATTACTTTAGACCTGTTACAATGTTCAAACAAAGCTCTGCTCTTATTAATAACTAACAGGATAACCTAATGCTAAACCAAACTTTTAAACAGCTAGCCTCTTCTGACTGGAGAATACTGTTCAGGTAGATATTAAACAAGGCACGAGGGAAGTCAGCTAGTGCTGCCAGTTCCCTTACCAATGATAATGCAAATAGACACCGCTGAATTAATCTCTCCCTGAGTTC
>WNWK01042928.1:0-15747 GCA_009830355.1 Cherax destructor | reverse complement strand
TTGAAAATGCCTTAAATCGTCAAAAAATGCAATAAAATCAAGTTTTATAGCATTTTTGAATATTTATTAATTATTTACATATTTTTTTAAAAATCCCATTAAAAATCTATAAAAATAAATATTTTTATAGAATATTTCATATTATTTTCGAGAAATACATGAAACATTAAAAAGCTCAGAAAAATGTGCTAAAATCGTATTTTTTTTGCGTATTTCGACGTTTTAGAGCGGTATGAGTGCTTTTCTGGCAAAACTCATTTTTAGCTAAAATACTTAGATTTTCACACTTTTAAATAGAATTTCTACTGCAATTGAAATTTATGGGAAAAGTAAGCAAAATTTTATGATTTTCTTTTAGGAAGCTTACTCATAGGTATATTTTATCTAAAAAAATAGTTTTTCAGAAAATCCTTGAAAATGCCTTAAATCGTCAAAAAATGCAATAAAATCAAGTTTTATAGCATTTTTGAATATTTATTAATTATTTACATATTTTTAAAAATCCCATTAAAAATCTATAAAAATCAATATTTTTATAGAATATTTCATATTATTTTCGAAAATACATGAAACATTAAAAAGCTCAGAAAAATGTGCTAAAATCGTATTTTATTGCATATTTCGACGTTTTAGAGCGGTTTGAGTGCTTTTCTGGCAAAACTCATTTTTCAGCTAAAATACTTAGATTTTCACACTTTAAATAGAATTTCTACTGCAATTGAAATTTATGGGAAAAGTAAGCAAAATTTTATGATTTTCTTTGGAAGCTTACTCATAGGTATATTTATCTAAAAATATTTTTTCAGAAAATCCTTGAAAATGCCTTAAATCGTAAAAATGCAATAAAATCAAGTTTTATAGCATTTTTGAATATTTATTAATTATTTACATATTTTTAAAAATCCATTAAAAATCTATAAAAATCAATATTTTTATAGAATATTTCATATTATTTTCGAAAAATACATGAAACATTAAAAAGCTCAGAAAAATGTGCTAAATCGTATTTTATTGCATATTTCGACGTTTTAAGGGGTTTTTTTTTTTTTTTTTTTTTTTTTTTTTTTTTTTTTTTTTTTTAAAAAAAAAAAAAAAAAAAAAAAAAAAAAAAAAAAAAAAAGGTATATTTTATCTAAAAAATAGTTTTCAGAAAATCCTTGAAAATGCCTTAAATCGTAAAAAATGCAATAAAATCAAGTTTTATAGCATTTTGAATATTTATTAATTATTTACATATTTTAAAAATCCCATTAAAAATCTATAAAAATCAATATTTTTATAGAATATTTCATATTATTTTCGAAAATACATGAAACATTAAAAGCTCAGAAAAATGTGCTAAAATCGTATTTTATGCATATTTCGACGTTTAGAGCGGTTTGAGTGCTTTTCTGGCAAAACTCATTTTCACTAAAATTTAGATTTTCACACTTTTAAATAAATTTCTATGCAATTGAAATTTATGGAAAAGTAACAAATTTTATGATTTTCTTTAGGAAGCTTACTCATAGGTATATTTATCTAAAAAATAAGTTTTCAGAAATCCTTGAAAATGCCTAAATCGTCAAAAATGCAATAAAATCAAGTTTTATAGCATTTTTGAATATTTATTATTATTTACATATTTTTAAAAATCCCATTAAAATCTATAAAAATCAATATTTTTATAGAATATTTCATATTATTTTCGAAAATACATGAAACATTAAAAGCTCAGAAAAATGTGCTAAAATCGTATTTATTGCATATTTCGACGTTTTAGAGCGGTTTGAGTGCTTTTCTGCAAAACTCATTTTCAGCTAAAATACTTAGATTTTCACACTTTTAAATAGAATTTCTACTGCAATTGAAATTTATGGGAAAAGTAAGCAAAATTTTATGATTTTCTTTTGAGAAGCTTACTCATAGGTATATTTTATCTAAAAATAGTTTTTCAGAAAAATCCTTAAATCTCAAAAATGCAATAAAATCAAGTTTTATAGCATTTTGAATATTTATTAATTATTTACATATTTTTAAAAATCCATTAAAAATCTATAAAAATCAATATTTTTATAGAATATTTCATATTATTTTCGAAAAATACATGAAACATTAAAAAGCTCAGAAAAATGTGCTAAAATCGTATTTTATTGCATATTTCGACGTTTTAAACGGTTTGAGTGCTTTTCTGGCAAAACTCATTTTTAGCTAAAATACTTAGATTTTCACACTTTTAAATAAATTTCTCTGCAATTGAAATTATGGAAAAGTAAGCAAAATTTTATGATTTTCTTTGAGAAGCTTACTCATAGGTATATTTTATCTAAAAAATAGTTTTCAGAAAATCCTTGAAAATGCCTTAAATCGTCAAAAATGCAATAAAATCAAGTTTTATAGCATTTTTGAATATTTATTAATTATTTACATATTTTTAAAATCCCATTAAAAATCTATAAAAATCAATATTTTTATAGAATATTTCATATTATTTTCGAAAATACATGAAACATTAAAAGCTAGAAAAATGTGCTAAAATCGATTTTTTGCATATTTCGACGTTTTAGAGCGGTTTGATGCTTTTCTGACAAAACTCATTTTTAGCTAAAATACTTAGATTTTCACATTTAAATAGAATTTCTACTGCAATTGAAATTTATGGGAAAAGTAAGCAAAATTTTATGATTTTCTTTTAGAAGCTTACTCATAGGTATATTTTATCTAAAAAATAGTTTTCAGAAAATCCCTGAAAATGCCTTAAATCGTAAAAAATGCAATAAAATAAGTTTTATACATTTTGAATATTTATTAATATTTACATATTTTAAAATCCCATTAAAAATCTATAAAAATCAATATTTTTATAGAATATTTCATATTATTTTCGAAAATACATGAACATTAAAAAGCTCAGAAAAATGTGCTAAAATCGTATTTTATTGCATATTTCGACGTTTAGAGCGGTTTGAGTGCTTTTCTGGCAAAACTCATTTTAGCTAAAATACTTAGATTTTCACACTTTTAAATAAATTTCTATGCAATTGAAATTTATGGAAAATAAGCAAAATTTTATGATTTTCTTTGGAAGCTTACTCATAGTATATTTTATCTAAAAATAGTTTTCAGAAAATCCTGAAAATGCCTTAAATCGTCAAAAATGCAATAAAATCAAGTTTTATAGCATTTTTGAATATTTATTAATTATTTACATATTTTAAAAATCCCATTAAAAATCTATAAAATCAATATTTTATAGAATATTTCATATTATTTTCGAAAAATACATGAAACATAAAAGCTCAGAAAAATGTGCTAAAATCGTATTTTATTGCATATTTCGACGTTTAGAGCGGTTTGAGTGCTTTTCTAGCAAAACTCATTTTAGCTAAAATACTTAGATTTTCACACTTTAAAATAGAATTTCTACTGCAATTGAAATTTAAGGAAAAAGTAAGCAAAATTTTATGATTTTCTTTTGAGAAGCTTACTCATAGGTATATTTTATCTAAAAATAGTTTTTCAGAAAATCTTGAAAATGCCTTAAATCGTCAAAAAATGCAATAAAATCAAGTTTTATACATTTTTGAATATTTAATATATTTACATATTTTTAAAAAATCCCATTAAAAATCTATAAAAATCAATATTTTTATAGAATATTTCATATTATTTTCGAAAATACATGAAACATTAAAAAGCTCAGAAAAATGTGCTAAATCGTATTTTATTGCATATTTCGACGTTTTAGAGCAGTTTGAGTGCTTTTCTGGAAAAACTTG
The DNA here is from genome assembly GCA_009830355.1 of Cherax destructor. Lineage (NCBI taxonomy): Eukaryota > Metazoa > Arthropoda > Malacostraca > Decapoda > Parastacidae > Cherax > Cherax destructor. The sequence goes on along the minus strand of WNWK01042928.1, from coordinate 11,989 downwards.
TTTTAGCTAAAATGCTTAGATTTTCAAACTTTAAATAGAATTTCTACTGCAATTGAAATTTATGGAAAGTAAGCAAAATTTTATGATTTTCTTTTGAGAAGCTTACTCATAGGTATATTTTATCTAAAAATAGTTTTTCAGAAAATCCTTGAAAATGCTTAAATCGTAAAAATGCAATAAATAAGTTTTATAGCATTTTGAATATTTATTAATTATTTACATATTTTTAAAAATCCATTAAAAATCTATAAAAATCAATATTTTTATAGAATATTTCATATTATTTTCGAAAATAAGAAACATTAAAAAGCTCAGAAAAATGTGCTAAAATCGATTTTATGGCATATTTCGACGTTTTAGAGCGGTTTGAGTGCTTTTCTGCAAAACTCATTTTTAGCTAAAATACTTAGATTTTCACACTTTTAAATAAATTTCTACTGCAATTGAAATTTATGGAAAAGTAAGCAAAATTTTATGATTTTCTTTTGGAAGCTTACTCATGGTATATTTTATCTAAAAATAGTTTTCAGAAATCTTGAAAATACCTTAAATCGTCAAAAAATGCAATAAAATCAAGTTTTATAGCATTTTTGAATATTATTAATTATTTACATATTTTTAAAAATCCATTAAAAATCTATAAAAATAATATTTTTATAGAATATTTCATATTATTTTCGAAAATACATGAAATAAAAAGCTCAGAAAAATGTGCAAAATCGTATTTTATTGCATATTTCGACGTTTTAGAGCAGTTTGAGTCTTTTCTGCAAAACTCATTTTTAGCTAAAATACTTAGATTTTCACACTTTTAAATAAATTTCTATGCAATTGAATTATGGAAAGTAACAAATTTATGATTTTCTTTGGAAGCTTACTCATAAGGTATATTTTATCTAAAAAATATTTTCAAAAATCCTTGAAAATGCCTTAAATCGTCAAAAATGCAATAAAATCAAGTTTTATAGCATTTTGAATATTTATATTATTACATATTTTAAAAATCCCATTAAAAATCTATAAAATCAATATTTTTATAGAATATTTCATATTATTTTCGAAAATACATGAAACATTAAAAGCTCAGAAAAATGTGCTAAAATCGATTTATTGCATATTTCGACGTTTAAGCAGTTTGAGTGCTTTTCTGGCAAAACTCATTTTCAGCTAAAATACTTAGATTTTCACACTTTTAAATAGAATTTCTATGCAATTGAAATTTATGGGAAAAGTAAGCAAAATTTTATGATTTTCTTTTGAGAAGCTTACTCATAGGTATATTTTATCTAAAAAATAGTTTTCAGAATCTGAAAATCCTTAAATCGTAAAAAATGCAATAAAATCAAGTTTTATAGCATTTTTGAATATTTATTAATTATTTACATATTTTAAAAATCCCATTAAAAATCTATAAAAATCAATATTTTTATAGAATATTTCATATTATTTTCGAAAAATACATGAAACATTAAAAGCTCAGAAAAATGTGCTAAAATCGTATTTTATTGCATATTTCGACGTTTAGAGCGGTTTGAGTGCTTTTCTGGCAAAACTCATTTTCAGCTAAAATACTTAGATTTTCACACTTTTAAATAAATTTCCTGCAATTGAAATTTATGGGAAAAGTAAGCAAAATTTTATGATTTTCTTTTGAGAAGCTTACTCATAGGTATATTTTATCTAAAAAATAGTTTTCAGAAAATCCTTGAAAATGCCTTAAATCGTCAAAAATGCAATAAAATCAAGTTTTATAGCATTTTGAATATTATTATTATTTTCATATTTTAAAAATCCATTAAAAATCTATAAAAATCAATATTTTATAGAATATTTCATATTATTTTCGAAAATACATGAAACATTAAAAGCTCAGAAAATGTGCTAAAATCGATTTTTGCATATTTCGACGTTTTAGAGCGGTTTGAGTGCTTTTCTGCAAAACTCATTTTTAGCTAAAATACTTAGATTTCACACTTTTAAATAAATTTCTACTGCAATTGAAATTTATGGGAAAAGTAAGCAAAATTTTATGATTTTCTTTTAGAAGCTTACTCATAGGTATATTTTATCTAAAATAGTTTTCAGAAAATCCTTGAAAATGCCTTAAATCGTAAAAAATGCAATAAAATCAAGTTTTATAGCATTTTTGAATATTTATTAATTATTTACATATTTTAAAAAATCCATTAAAAATCTATAAAAATCAATATTTTATAGAATATTTCATATTATTTCGAAAAATACATGAACATTAAAAGCTCAGAAAAATGTGCTAAAATCGTATTTATTGCATATTTCGACGTTTAGAGCGTTTGAGTGCTTTTCTGGCAAAACTCATTTTCAGCTAAAATACTTAGATTTTCACACTTTTAAATAGAATTTCTATGCAATTGAAATTTATGGAAAAGTAAGCAAAATTTTATGATTTTCTTTCAGGAAGCTTACTCATATGTATATTTTATCTAAAAATAGTTTTCAAAAATCCTTGAAAATGCCTTAAATCGTCAAAATGCAATAAAATCAAGTTTATAGCATTTTGAATATTATTAATTATTTACATATTTTAAAATCCATTAAAAATCTATAAAAATCATATTTTTATAGAATATTTCATATTATTTTCGAAAATACATGAAACATTAAAAAGCTCAGAAAAATGTGCTAAATCGTATTTTATTGCATATTTCGACGTTTTAAAGAGTTTGAGTGCTTTTCTGGCAAAACTCATTTTTAGCTAAAATCTTAGATTTTCACACTTTAAATAGAATTTCTACTGCAATTGAAATTTATGGGAAAAGTAAGCAAAATTTTATGATTTTCTTTTGGAAGCTTACTATAGGTATATTTTATCTAAAAAATAGTTTTCAGAAATCCTTGAAAATGCCTTAAATCGTAAAATGCAATAAAATCAAGTTTTATAGCATTTTGAATATTTATTAATTATTTACATATTTTAAAAATCCCATTAAAATCTATAAAATCAATATTTTTATAGAATATTTCATATTATTTTCGAAAATACATGAAACATTAAAAGCTCAGAAAAATGTGCTAAAATCGTATTTTATTGCATATTTCGACGTTTTAAAGCAGTTTGAGTGCTTTTCTGGAAAACTCATTTTTAGCTAAAATACTTAGATTTTCACACTTTTAAATAGAATTTCTACTGCAATTGAAATTTATGGGAAAAGTAAGCAAAATTTTATGATTTTCTTTTAGGAAGCTTACTTCATAGGTATATTTTATCTAAAAATATTTTCAGAAAATCCTTGAAAATGCCTAAATCGTCAAAAATGCAATAAAATCAAGTTTTATAGCATTTTGAATATTTATTAATTATTTACATATTTTTAAAAATCCATTAAAAATCTATAAAATCAATATTTTATAGAATATTTCATATTATTTTCGAAAATACATGAAACATTAAAAAGCTCAGAAAAATGTGCTAAAATGCTATTTATTGCATATTTCGACGTTTAGAGCGGTTTGAGTGCTTTTCTGCAAAACTCATTTTCAGCTAAAATACTTAGATTTTCACACTTTTAAATAGAATTTCTACTGAATTGAAATTTATGGAAAAGTAAGCAAAATTTATGATTTTCTTTTAGAAGCTTACTCATAGGTATATTTTATCTAAAAATAGTTTTCAGAAAATCCTTGAAAAGTACCTTAAATCGTAAAAAATGCAATAAAATCAGTTTTATAGCATTTTGAATATTATTATTATTTACATATTTTAAAAATCCATTAAAAATCTATAAAATCAATATTTTATAGAATATTTCATATTATTTTCGAAAATACATGAAACATTAAAAAGCTCAGAAAAATGTGCTAAAATCGTATTTTATGCATATTTCGACGTTTTAGAGCGGTTTGAGTGCTTTTTAGAAAACTCATTTTCAGCTAAAATACTTAATTTTCACTTTTAAATAGAATTTCTCAATTGAAATTTATGGGAAAAGTAAGCAAAATTTTATGATTTTCTTTGAGAAGCTTACTCTATGGTATATTTTATCTAAAAATAGTTTTCAGAAAATCCTTGAAAATGCCTTAAATCGTCAAAAATGCAATAAAATCAAGTTTATAGCATTTTTGAATATTATTATATTTATTTAAAAATCCATTAAAAATCTATAAAATCAATATTTTTATAGAATATTTCATATTATTTTCGAAAATACATGAAACATTAAAAAGCTCAGAAAAATGTGCTAAAATCGATTTATTGCATATTTCGACGTTTTAGAGCGGTTTGATGCTTTCTGGCAAAACTCATTTTAGCTAAAATACTTAGATTTTCACACTTTTAAATAGAATTTCTACTGCAATTGAAATTTATGGGAAAAGTAAGCAAAATTTTATGATTTTCTTTTAGGAAGCTTACTCATAGGTATATTTTATCTAAAAAATAGTTTTCAGAAAATCTGAAAATGCCTTAAATCGTAAAAATGCAATAAAATCAAGTTTTATAGCATTTTTGAATATTTATTAATTATTTACATATTTTAAAAATCCATTAAAAATCTATAAAAATCAATATTTTTATAGAATATTTCATATTATTTTCGAAAATAATGAAACATTAAAAGCTCAGAAAAATGTGCTAAAATCGTATTTTATTGCATATTTCGAGCGTTTTAGAGCGGTTTGAGTGCTTTTCTGCAAAACTCATTTTCAGCTAAAATACTTAGATTTTCACACTTTTAAATAGAATTTCTACAATTGAAATTTATGGGAAAAGTAAGCAAAATTTTATGATTTTCTTTTAGAAGCTTACTCATAGGTATATTTTATCTAAAAAAATAGTTTTCAGAAAATCCTTGAAAATGCCTTAAATCGTCAAAAAATTAAAATCAAGTTTATAGCATTTTTGAATATTATTAATTATTTACATATTTTTAAAAATCCCATTAAAAATCTATAAAAATCAATATTTTTATAGAATATTTCATATTATTTTCGAAAAATACATGAAACATTAAAAAGCTCAGAAAAATGTGCTAAAATCGTATTTTATTGCATATTTCGACGTTTTAGAGCGGTTTGAGTGCTTTTCTGGCAAAACTCATTTTCAGCTAAAATACTTAGATTTTCACACTTTTAAATAAATTTCTACTGCAATTGAAATTTATGGGAAAAGTACAAAATTTATGATTTTCTTTTAGGAAGCTTACTTATAGGTATATTTTATCTAAAAAATAGTTTTTCAGAAAATCCTTGAAAATGCCTTAAATGGTCAAAAAATGCAATAAAATCAAGTTTAATAGCAATTTGAATATTTATTAATTATTTACATATTTTTAAAAAATCCCATTAAAATCTATAAAAATCAATATTTTTATAGAATATTTCATATTATTTTCGAAAATACATGAAACATTAAAAGCTCAGAAAATGTGCTAAAATCGTATTTTATTGCATATTTCGACGTTTTAGACGGTTTGAGTGCTTTTCTGGCAAAACTCATTTTAGCTAAAATACTTAGATTTCACACTTTTAAATAGAATTTCTACTGGAATTGAAATTTATGGGAAAAGTAAGCAAAATTTTATGATTTTCTTTTATTGGTATATTTTATCTAAAAAAATAGTTTTTCAGAAAATCCTTGAAAATGCCTTAAATCGTCAAAAAATGCAATAAAATCAAGTTTTATAGCATTTTTGAATATTTATTAATTATTTACATATTTTTAAAAAATCCATTAAAATCTATAAAAATCAATATTTTTATAGAATATTTCATATTATTTTCGAAAATACATGAAATTAAAAGCTCAGAAAAATGTGCTAAAATCGTATTTTATGCATATTTCGACGTTTTAGAGCGGTTTGAGTGCTTTCTGGCAAAACTCATTTTAGCTAAAATACATAGATTTTCACACTTTTAAATAGAATTTCTACTGCAATTGAAATTTATGGGAAAAGTAAGCAAAATTTTATGATTTTCTTTTAGAAGCTTACTCATAGGTATATTTTATCTAAAAAATAGTTTTTCAAAATCCTTGAAAATGCCTTAAATCGTCAAAAAATGCAATAAAATCAAGTTTTATAGCATTTTTGAATATTTATTAATTATTTAATATTTTAAAAATCCCATTAAAAATCTATAAAATCAATATTTTTATAGAATATTTCATATTATTTTCGAAAAATACATGAAACATTAAAAAGCTCAGAAAAATGTGCTAAAATCGTATTTTATTGCATATTTCGACGTTTTAGAGCGGTTTGAGTGCTTTTCTGGCAAAACTCATTTTTCAGGTCTAGATTTTCACACTTTTAAATAGAATTTCTACTGCAATTGAAATTTATTGGAAAAGTAAGCAAAATTTTATGATTTTCTTTTAGGAAGCTTACTCATAGGTATATTTTATCTAAAAAATAGTTTTCAGAAATCCTTGAAAATGCCTTAAATCGTCAAAAAATGCAATAAAATCAAGTTTTATAGCATTTTGAATATTTATATTATTTACATATTTTTAAAAATCCATTAAAAATCTATAAAAATCAATATTTTTATAGAATATTTCATATTATTTTCGAAAATACATGAAACATTAAAAGCTCAGAAAAATGTGCTAAAATCGTATTTATTGCATATTTCGACGTTTAGAGCGGTTTGAGTGCTTTTCTGGCAAACTCATTTTAGCTAAATACTTAGATTTTCACACTTTTAAATAGAATTTCTACTGCAATTGAAATTTATGGGAAAAGTAAGCAAAATTTTATGATTTTCTTTTAGAAGCTTACTCATAGGTATATTTTATCTAAAAAAATAGTTTTCAGAAAATCTTGAAAATGCCTTAAATCGTCAAAAAATGCAATAAAATCAAGTTTTATAGCATTTTGAATATTATTAATTATTTACATATTTTTAAAAATCCATTAAAAATCTATAAAAATCAATATTTTTATAGAATATTTCATATTATTTTCGAAAAATACATGAAACATTAAAAAGCTCAGAAAAATGTGCTAAAATCGTATTTTATGCATATTTCGACGTTTAGAGCGTTTGAGTGCTTTTCTGGAAAACTCTTTTAGCTAAAATACTTAGATTTTCAACTTTTAAATAGAATTTCTACTGCAATTGAAATTTATGGGAAAAGTAAGCAAAATTTTATGATTTTCTTTTGAGAACTTACTATAGGTATATTTTATCTAAAAAATAGTTTTCAGAAAATCTTGAAAATGCCTTAAATCGTAAAAATGCAATAAAATCAAGTTTTATAGCATTTTGAATATTTATTAATTATTTACATATTTTTAAAATCCATTAAAAATCTATAAAAATCAATATTTTTATAGAATATTTCATATTATTTTCGAAAATACATGAAACATTAAAAGCTCAGAAAAATGTGCTAAAATCGTATTTTGTGCATATTTCGCGTTTAGAGCGGGTTTGAGTGCTTTTCTGGCAAAACTCATTTTCAGCTAAAATACTTAGATTTTCACACTTTTAAATAGAATTTCTAGCAATTGAAATTTATGGGAAAAGTAAGCAAAATTTTATGATTTTCTTTTAGAACTACTCATAGGTATATTTTATCTAAAAAATAGTTTTCAGAAATCTGAAAATGCTAAATCGTCAAAAATGCAATAAAATCAAGTTTTATAGCATTTTTGAATATTTATAATTATTTACATATTTTTAAAAATCCATTAAAAATCTATAAAAATCAATATTTTTATAGAATATTTCATATTATTTTCGAAAAATACATGAAACATTAAAAAGCTCAGAAAAATGTACTAAAATCGTATTTTATTGCATATTTCGACGTTTTAGAGCGGTTTGAGTGCTTTTCTGGCAAAACTCATTTTTCAGCTAAAATACTTAGATTTTCACACTTTTAAGTAGAATTTCTACTGCAATTGAAATTTATGGGAAAAGTAAGCAAAATTTATGATTTTCTTTGGAAGCTTACTTAGGTATATTTTATCTAAAAAATAGTTTTCAGAAATCTGAAAATGCCTAAATCGTCAAAAATGCAATAAAATCAAGTTTATAGCATTTTGAATATTTATAATTATTTACATATTTTTAAAAAATCCCATTAAAAATCTATAAAAATCAATATTTTTATAGAATATTTCATATTATTTTCGAAAAATACATGAAACATAAAAAGCTCAGAAAAATGTGCTAAAATCGATTTTGGCATATTTCGACGTTTTAAACGGTTTGAGTGCTTTTCTGCAAAACTCATTTTTAGCTAAAATACTTAGATTTTCACACTTTAAATAGAATTTCTACTGCAATTGAAATTTATGGGAAAAGTAAGCAAAATTTTATGATTTTCTTTTGAGAAGCTTACTCATAGGTATATTTTATCTAAAATAGTTTTCAGAAAATCTTGAAAATGCCTTAAATCGTAAAAATGCAATAAAATCAAGTTTTATAGCATTTTGAATATTTATTAATTATTTAATATTTTTAAAAAATCCATTAAAAATCTATAAAAATCAATATTTTTATAGAATATTTCATATTATTTTCGAAAAATACATGAAACATTAAAAGCTCAGAAAAATGTGCTAAAATCGTATTTTATTGCATATTTCGACGTTTTAGACGGTTTGAGTGCTTTTCTGACAAAACTCATTTTTCAGCTAAAATACTTAGATTTTCACACTTTTAAATAGAATTTCTACTGCAATTGGAAATTTATGGGAAAAGTAAGCAAAATTTTATGATTTTCTTTTAGGAAGCTTACTTATAGGTATATTTTATCTAAAAAAATAATTTTCAGTAAATCCTTGAAAATGCCTAAATCGTCAAAAATGCAATAAAATCAAGTTTTATAGCATTTTGAATATTTATTAATTATTACATATTTTTAAAAAATCCCATTAAAAATCTATAAAATCAATATTTTTATAGAATATTTCATATTATTTTCGAAAAATACATGAAACATTAAAAAGCTCAGAAAAATGTGCTAAAATCGTATTTTATTGCATATTTCGACGTTTTAGAGCGGTTTGAGTGCTTTTCTGGCAAAACTCATTTTCAGCTAAAATACTTAGATTTTCACACTTTTAAATAAATTTCTATGCAATTGAAATTTATGGGAAAAGTAAGCAAAATTTTATGATTTTCTTTTAGGAAGCTTACTCATATGTATATTTTATCTAAAAAATATTTTTCAGAAAATCCTTGAAAATGCCTTAAATCGTCAAAAAATGCAATAAAATCAAGTTTTATAGCATTTTTGAATATTATAATTATTTAAATATTTTAAAAATCCATTAAAAATCTATAAAAATCAATATTTTTATAGAATATTTCATATTATTTTCGAAAAATACATGAAACATTAAAAAGCTCAGAAAAATGTGCTAAAATCGTATTTTATTGCATATTTCGACGTTTTAGAGCGGTTTGAGTGCTTTTCTGGCAAAACTCATTTTTCAGCTAAAATACTTAGATTTTCACACTTTTAAATAGAATTTCTACTGCAATTGAAATTTATGGGAAAAGTAAGCAAAATTTTATGATTTTCTTTTAGAAAGCTTACTCATAGGTATATTTTATCTAAAAAATAGTTTTTCAGAAAATCCTTGAAAATGCCTTAAATCGTCAAAAAATGCAATAAAATCAAGTTTTATAGCATTTTTGAATATTTATTAATTATTTACATATTTTTAAAAATCCCATTAAAAATCTATAAAATCAATTTTTTTTTTTTTTTTTTTTTTTTTTTTTTTTTTCTGAAAACTCATTTTAGCTAAAATACTTAGATTTTCACACTTTAAATAAATTTCTACTGCAATTGAATTTATGGGAAAATAAGCAAAATTTTATGATTTTCTTTTAGGAAGCTTACTCATAGGTATATTTATCTAAAATATTTTCAGAAATCCTGAAAATGCCTTAAATCGTCAAAAATGCAATAAAATCAAGTTTTATAAGCATTTTAATATTTATTAATTATTTACATATTTTTAAAAATCCCATTAAAATCTATAAAAATCAATATTTTTATAGAATATTTCATATTATTTTCAAAATACATGAAACATTAAAAAGCTCAGAAAAATGTGCTAAAATCGTATTTTATTGCATATTTCGACGTTTTAGACGGTTTATGCTTTCTGGCAAAACTCATTTTTAATGATTTTCACACTTTTAAAAATTTCTAATTAAATTTTGAAAGAAAAATTTATGATTTCTTTGAATCAGTATTTTTTTAAATATTCAATAATGTATTAAAATGCAAATAAGTTAGCATTTAATATATATATTATATTTAAAATCTAATCTATAAATATTTTATAAATTTATATTATTCAAAATACATGAAACATTAAAACAGAAAATTCAATCGATTTTGCATATTTCGGTACGTTTGAGTTCTGGCAAAACTCATTTAGCTAAAATACTTAATTAATTAAATTTATGGAATAAGCAAATTTTGATTCTGACACTTAGTATATTTTATCTAAAAATTTTCAAACTAAATTATTAAATGAATAAAATATTACATTTGATATATTAATATTTATATTTAAAATCATTAAATCTAAAAATCAATATTTTTATAAATTTCATATATTTCGAAATACAACAAAATGAAAAATGTGCTAAAATCGATTTTATGCATATTCGACGTTGGGTTTGATCTTTTCTGGCAAAACTCTTTTTAAATTAATTCCACTTAAATAAATTTCAGAATAAATTTTGGTGCAATATGATTTTCTTTAGCTTACTAAGTATATTATCTAAAATATTTAAATCTTGAAAATCCTTAAATCGTAAAATGAATAAAATAAGTTTATACTTTGAATATTATATATTTAATTTTAAATCATTAAAAATCTATAAAATCAATATTTTAGAATATTTCATATTATTTTCGAAAAATACATGAAACATTAAAAAGCTAAAATGTGCTAAAATCATTTATGCATATTTCGACGTTTAGAGCGTTTATGCTTTTCTGCAAAACTCATTTAGCTAAAATACTAATTTTCACACTTAAATAAATTTCTGCAATTGAAATTTATGGGAAAAGTAAGAATTTTATGATTTTCTTGGAAGCTTATAAGGTATATTTTATCTAAAAATAGTTTTAGAAAATCTGAAAATCCTTAAATCGTAAATGAATAAAATCAAGTTTATGCATTTGAATATTATAATTATTTATATTTAAAAAAAAAAAAAAAAAAAAAAAAAAAAAAAAAAAAAAAAAAAAAAAAAAAAAAAAAAAAAAAAAAAAAAAAAAAAAAAAAAAAAAAAAAAAAAAAAAAAAAAAAAAAAAAAAAAAAAAAAAAAAAAAAAAAAAAAAAAAAAAAAAAAAAAAAAAAAAAAAAAAAAAAAAAAAAAAAAAAAAAAAAAAAAAAAAAAAAAAAAAAAAAAAAAAAAAAAAAAAAAAAAAAAAAAAAAAAAAAAAAAAAAAAAAAAAAAAAAAAAAAAAAAAAAAAAAAAAAAAAAAAAAAAAAAAAAAAAAAAAAAAAAAAAAAAAAAAAAAAAAAAAAAAAAAAAAAAAAAAAAAAAAAAAAAAAAAATTTTAAAATAATTTTTTTCAGCATAAATTTAGAAATTAATATTTATATTTGTTTTAGATTGAATTTTGAAAAAAAAAATTTTTAATTTTTGAGAATTCTTATGGTAATTTTAATAAAAAATATTTTAGAAAATGTTAAAATATTAAATTTTTAAAAATCCATAAAATTTTATAAATCTAATATTTATAATATTTATATTTTAAAAATCATAAAAATCAAAATTATAATATTTTAAAATATATTTTAATTTAAAACTTTAAAACTAAAGTTAATTGCTAAAATTATTTTATATATTCGATTTTAACGTTTAAAGAATTTCTGAAAATAATTTTATGAAAATAGCAAATTTTAATTTTTAAAAAATTTCTATGAATTTTAGAAAAAATAAATTTTCAAATTTTTTTGAAACTTAAATATAATTTAAAAATAAAAATTTTATGATTCTTTGAAATTATTATAATTAAAATTTT
>WNWK01042927.1:0-15747 GCA_009830355.1 Cherax destructor | reverse complement strand
AGTATAGTAACCTATGTGACATGTCAAGATATCTTATTCATGAAAATAAGATACCAGTTATACTAAGCAAATTTCCTAAATTTGCTTGTAACAAATATGTGAAATGTAGATATAAATCCAAATGTACAATTGTTAACCCTTTTGGGGCCTAGTGCCTAAGTCTTTTGTGTATCCATATGCTCTTGCGCTACCGTCCACAGGATGGATATGGGGTGCACAATAAACTAGCCACTTCGGTGGCAAAATTTAATCTAAAAAAATCTGTTGCGGTATAGGGATCACCTAGCGAACTTGTAAACAGTGTTCCACAATATAAACCGAGGACGGAAGCTCACAGCAGTCAAAAGTTAAGTGAGCTACATTCAAGGGTATTGTCTCTACCTGCGGGCAGGGAGGACACAAGTGTCTACTCTGAGGATTGGGAGGTCTTGGAGCTCAAGCTGTTCCAGAATGTCATCGCCGCATGTATGGAAATTCTGTTGGACAATGGTATGAGTAGAATAACAGTACCACTACAAGAATTAAGAGAATAATGTTTTTCATTAGTTACAGGAATAGCATCTATGGTTGTAAGGAGAGAAAAATCGAGAGCTTAGCTAGCATTCTGGGCCGTGACGATGCGTGCACCGCTCTTGAGAGCATGAAAGGATATATCTCGACTGTGGCGTAGGAGCGCCTTGTCAATATTATGATCAGAAAGATTGTCAGGAGAAGTCGGTCGCAGAGTAAAAAACTTAAGTCCATTGTGTATTTTGAAACAGGGTGTAAGGGGAGGGAGTGTAATGCCAGTCTTTTCTGGGAAGAATGAGAAGGAAGCAAAGGAGTACCATCAGGTAATGGTCTTGTGCGTTTAGGTGTGGGACCGGAGTTAGTCCAGCGTGGGACGGGCGGGCGATCCGAAAAGAGTGGCACCATAGAGGAGAAGCTGGAAGCATGGTCAAAGAAGTGTGGAGGTCAGATGATCAAAGAAGTCAGGCGAAACCCAGGTACCTGGAGCGGGTGACGAAACAGCACCAGCAGGAGGTACAGAGGCATTAAAAATGTCCAAAGACGAGGTCAAATAACGAGGTAGGGTCGGAACAGGGTGCGGTATCAGGAAGGGGCCCGGGAGAGCAGGTTCATGGATTGGGAACTCCATGGTTATGTCACTTCTATCTAGTGGCGGCTAGAAAAAAAATAGAATGGGGGGACTGCATGACTGCAAGCCAGTAATACCTATACTATTATACCGCATCAAACTTCATTTTTAATTTTTTTTTATTCGTTTCAACAACAACAAAATAAAAATTGCTTATAAATACAGTGCCCCTGAGTTTTGCTTTATTTTTTCCCGAGGGTTGTTTAGGCGTTACCGCGAATTTGTTCCCATAAGGAATAATGCAAATTAAATTAGTCCATTTGAGCCCCCCCAAAATACACTTACAATAATACACTTACATAATTTTGAGTTGGGAGCAGTAGAAACTGGGGGTACCATTTACATTAAAAGAAAACCTGTGTCACAAACCTACTGGAGTTTTATGACAAGGAACAGAAGACACGAGAGAGGGGGGTGGATAGACTGCATTTTTTTGGGACTGCAAGGGCATTCGACACAGTTCCTCAAAGAGGTTAATGCAAAAGCTAGAGGATCAGGCACAGAACGGGAAAGGCACTGCAATGGATAGAGAATATCTGATAGGGAGGCAACAAGAGTCATGGTAGTGATGAGGTGTCAGAGTGGGCCCCTTGGACGAGGGGGGCCACAAGGGTCAGTCCTAGGACCTGTACTGTTTTTGGTATATGAATGACATAAGGGAAAGGGGGTAGACTCAGAAGTGTCCCTTTTTGCAGATGATGTGAAGAATGAGAAGAATTAAATCAGTTGATGATCAGGAAGGACAAAAAGAGACCTAGACAGGCTACAACCTGGTCCAGTAAATGGCCCTTGAATTTAACCCTGCCAAATGTAAAGTCATGAAGATGGGGGAAAGGGGAAAGAAGACTGCAGACAGAGTATAATCTGGGTGGCCAAAGACGCAAACCTCACTCAAGGAAAAGATCTTGGGGTGAGTATAATACCAAATCTCCTGAGGCACACATCAATCAGATAACTGCTGCAGCATACGGGGGTGGCAAACCTAAGAATAGTTCCAATACCTCACTAAGGAAAGTTCAAGACTCTGTACACCATATACGTCAGGCCCATACGGGAGTATGCAGTACCATTTTGGAAACCCCACCCCTGGTCAAGCACGGGGGGAAATTAGGAAAGTGCAAAGGTTTGCAACAAGACTAGTCCAAGAGCAAAGGGGGATTGTCCTACGAAAAAAGGGTTTAAAGGGAAATCGGCCTGACGACACTAGAGGACAGGAGGGATAGGGGAGACATGATAACGACATATAAAATACTAGGAATAGATAAGGTGGAAGAGACAAGATTTCCCCAGAGGGGGGGACACAGAAACAAGGGGTCACAGTTGGAAGTTGAAGACCCTATGTTTTAAAGGGATTTTGGGGAATTTTTTCTTCAGTCATAGAGTTGTCAGGAAGTGGAAAGCCTAGAAAGCAGTAGTGGAGGCGGGAAACCCATACATAGTTTTAAAACGAGGTTTGATAAAGTCATGGAGGGGGGAGAGAGGACCTAGTAGCAATCAGTGAAGAGGCAGGGCCGGGGTTGACTCGCCCCCGAACCACAAATAGGTGAATACAACAGTTTTTTCCTTTAATATATTTGTCAGTTAAATTATTTTAGCATAAGGTTGATGAAGTCATACGTCTGGCAGTGAGCACTGGGGAAATGCAGCCGCAGCCCTATGGACGAACCGCCACTGCTTCTATCTTCGTTTTTTAAAAAAAAAAAAAAAAAAGGGGGAACGGGGAGGGATAGCTCCTAGGGGGAATGAAAGGGCCATAAACCCCCCTCCATGCCCAAAAAGGACCCCAGCACCGCGTATGCAGATGGCATGGAACCCATGCCATACCTTTCCCTTCATGCCAGTAAACCAGCGATCCAGAATAGTAACCTCACATCTGCCGAGTCACCTTGATGGGCAAAGAGAGGGTGGCCCACACCCGCCCCCAAAGATACCCCTTCGGGCCCCCACCCCCCGGGAAATTTTAAAGCCCCCAGAGAACACTCGTCACCCAAAAGACACCCAAACCCCCCCCCGGGGACCAGAGAGGGATCGAGACATCTCCAGGTGATCCAGATTCCATGGCAAAAACACCCCCACCATGAACCTCAATGGAATGGGATGGACCACGGACCCTTTCCCCCACCTAGGGGAATAGAATGCCTCGGGGGGAGAATCCCAAAGGCTGAAAACAGGAAGGGGTAGGAGAAGGATGGGGAGGGGGAAAAATGACGATGCACTTTGTCTTAAACGCTGAGTCAGCGGCTTGGGGTCCCAGCCTGGGCTGGTGCCGCATGCTCGTGGCCCCCCACCACCTATTGACGTATGTGGTCTATCCATCCCAAGTAGCCACATCATCGTTTTTACTGTCCATTCCAGGTGTGGGAAGAGATGTACTCTGAGATGTACTCTGGATGTACTCCATATCCTTGGGAAATTTCATTATACACCACCCGGGATGGTGCCAAATTGTTTATTCAGGTATAAAAAATACAGTTACATAGATTTCAATTATCTGTTACAAGAAAATTTTAGTTAATTTGATTAGTACAATTGGTATCTTATTTCATGAATAAGATATCTTGACATGTCACATAGGTTATTATACTGTCTATCTCATATTCCTCAATAAGTGGAAAATTTAAAACACATAGTGTTAAGACACCTAGGATAACAAAAAAAGTAAAGAGGCTTAAAGGTAAAAGATTCCACATATCGCTACCCCGAATGTTCCAATTTCCCCACTATTTTCAATATCTTGAGCACTGCTTTCGGTCACAAATTGTTCAAAACCATAGAATTTTTTTCAGATCCACTTTCATCAGTGTTAGAACTATCATTTGGGAAGAGGAGAGTCCCAATTCACCGGGGAGTGAGAGCTTCCTTGCCATGAGGCATGATGAAAAAACCGTACTGAGATGGCGTTCCCACAATGCAGTGGGTCCCCCCAATTTTTTTGTTTACTGTGCACACTTACCATGCAGACCCATTCTCTTAGATGTAGGCCTACCAGCCTTTCACACTAAATTTGAAGCCGTAAAATTTATGGTGTAGTTCTACGGCTTGGACCCTGGCTTCAAAGCTGTAGAACATGGGACAGCCCCCTCAAAGGGTTAAGTAATCGGGGGGTGTCCTCTGACCACCATAATGTTCAAGTTTTAGGTGCAGTAGGTTATGGTCAACTGAATCAAATTTTTGTAGGTCTATAAAAAAGTCCCGGGGAATTTCATTTTTTACAAAAGTGCCAAAATAATTGCATCGTTAGTGTTTTTTTCGGTCTAAATCCAAACTGGGGGGGGTTAAGTATGTTGTGGGATACTAAGGGGGAGAGACTTGTTTGTGAATTAATTTTTGAAGATTTTAGATAGTATGTTCAATTTTTTTGGGGGATCCCCCCCTTTGAGGTTTGGGGGAACTTTAATAATAATAATAATAATAATAATAATAATAATAATAATAATAATAATAATAATAATAATAAAAATTTAAAAAAAGTTTGATATGATACTTTACATAGTAGTAAATACACCCTCTCCTCACTTAACGACAGAGTTCTGTTCCTAAGACCACGTTGGTAAACGAATTCGTGTTAAGTGAGGAGCATATTATAATGGTAATGGGTTTGTGTCAACCATCTTTGATGTTGTTTTAATGCCCACCTTGCACCATTTATAATTTTTTCTGGTATATTAAAAAAAGTTTAAAAGTAGTGTACTGAGCATACTGGTCAAAAAAGCCCGTCAGAGTCCAGTCATCAGTAAACAAGTACTTCACTAAGTGAGGATAGGATGTAGGGGGGTGTACAGCCAAAAGCCCCTTTTATAAGGCATTTGGGGAAAAATTAAGGGGAGGGGGGTTTTTTTTAAAGATTTTTAAAAAATCCCAGCTGAACCAGTGGTTCTGGAGATTTCTGAGAGAGATCCAGTTTTTTGGGCCCTTTTTTGTATGAGTTTTTGAAGCCTTACATGGGGAATGTCATAGAGGTTTTTGTGCCAAATGTTGTGTCTATAACTATTGCAACTGTCAAAAAGCGTCGTATTTATATTAAATTGATTGTTCTGAAAATGTAGGTTGCACAATAAAATGAGTGAATGTTTTGTATAGTGAATGGGTTTAGGCCTTTGAAGGGGGGGGGGAAGGGGTGTGTTTGTCTAGCAGGGGAAAGTGGATCATTAGCACTGCAGTTTTTTGTTGTGTTTTTTTGAACCCGGGAATTTTTTCCCCGGTTGTGGAACCCCGGGGCACAACTAATTTTTTAGGTGGGGGTTTTATGGGTAGATCAGTGAATAGTATAGTGCAAGTAGTGCTGTTTGTGGTATATAGTAACGTATTTTAAAAAAAAGAATGCCAACTGTTTTAGAAATTTTTTTTGTTATGTTTGGATATGGGTGTTGAATTTCAGGTTGCCATCAAGGTGAGCCCCCAAAATTTTCCTCATTATGTTTAGCAAAAGGGTTTGGAAAAACCCTAATGTTTGTTGTCCTCACTTGCTCTTTCCCAAACATAATGTAAAAAAGGGTTTTTTCTACATTAATGTAAGTTTATTGGGTGGTCAACCAGGTTGCAATTTTTTCGAGTTCTTCATTAACAATAGTGTTAATGAAGCTAGATTTGGGTGGGAGATGACAAAGTCGTGTCGTCAGTAAAGAGAATAGGGGTGTTGTTGTGATATGCTTTGGAAGATCGTTGATGGTTTTAAAAAGGGAAAAAAGGGGGGGGCCCAAAAATGCTACCCTGTGGTACACCAGTGTCCAGGGGGCTTGTTGAGGAGGTTGTGTCTTTACAGAAGTACAGTGGACCCCGAAAACGAACATTCTTTTTTGTTCCAGAATGCTGTTCAAGTGCTGTTACCGAACGAATTTATTCCTATAAGGGGAAAAAAGTAAATTAGATTAAAATCCATTTCAGACCCCCAAAATACACTTACAAAAGCACTTTCAATAATAAACTTATATAATAGGTCGGTTGGGAGGCATTCGATTTCCGGGGGTCCACTGTATTGCTTTCATTAGTAAGGGAAGACTTGATAAATGCAAAGGGTTTTCCGGAAAAAGGGAGTAGGATTTTTATCTACTTTTCCAAAAACCCTTTTTTAGGGGTGATAAAAGTCCGAGCAGAAATTAATTTTTTTAGTGCTGTGTATAGCAGGTCTAGCATTTTTATTATTGTGTCATTTGTGCTTATATTTCTCCTGAAGCCAAACTGGCAGGGGGCTAAGGATGCTTTGTGATGTTATGAAGGAGTATAACCATTTGTGCATGATAGAAGGTGGAAGATTCATTTGATTTATTAAAAAGAAAGGTACAATTGGAGACAACAAATGAGAAACTTTTTTATACACGAGTAGGTAGTTATTTAGGTCCTGTCTTATTCTTTAGTGTTTTGATGACAGAGTGAGATTTCAGCAGTTTGTTGGGGCTAGTAATAGGGTTTTGGCAGTTACCAGTGAGGTAGTCTTTTGGCCGAGTTTGGAATTTTGTTTGCTAGCTTTGTTACTTTACGTGCTGAGAAAAGACATTGAATTTGTTGGCAGTGTCTTTTGGCTGAGGAGAGGTTCTTCTCATTTCATTGCTAATCACTCTGTTTTTCTTGAGACAGCTTTTTAGATCCTAGAATTTCAGATAGGGTTTTCAGGTCTTTTTTTATCTCTTTATGTCATAAAATCTGTTTTTGTAATAGTTTTTTAGACCTCCTTATTAGATTAGTATGCATTGACAAGTAAAGTTTTTACGATCCTTTGTAATTAGACCCATTCTATTTATAAAATTCATTTGCCAAACCATCCATTCCTGGAGCCTTGCCCTTACTTAACCCTTCCACTGCCTCTCCGCCACTCTCTCACTGATCGTGTTCCAATCCTCCCGATCTTCCCTACTCAACATCTCCCTAATCTTTCCCAATAAACTGCTCCTTTCCTCCATGCCCCCCCCACTACGCATGTGCCTTGCAAACCACTTATCAGCATACACATTCATTCCTTCCGTTGAAGTTATCCTCATACCCTTCACATAATTCCCCATGTTTTCATCCACTTCCAGATACTCCAATGACATTCTATCCCTTTTCTGTTTACACTTCCCCAAAACATATTGGGAGGGCCTATCCCCCCACAACACATCATCCATTCCGGCTTTCATTCTACATGCCCCAAACCTCTCATTCTGCAAAGTCATCAACCTATCTTTCAATGCCTTAATTTCCTCTGTCATTCTATGTCCTCCCTGCATATAACAGTCTTTCAAGAGGCCCTCAATATAATTTTGTAAACCATATCTCCATCCTGCTTCTTCCCTTCCCAACCTCTGATAGTAAGCTTGGATACTAGGCTTCCCCGTACTTACCCACCAATCCACCAAAGCCTCCCCTCCCTACTCCCCATCCAAAACCCACCCCACCAATCCCTAAATTCCTTTTTTTTACCATCACCCTTTAATAACTGAACATTTAATTTCCAAAAACCCCTGTACCATTTTGCAACCCCTTCCCACCCCACCTCCACCAACACTCCCCGATGATCTGTGAAACCCACATCCAAATATTGCACCCCCCCTACTACCATGCTACCTGTTACATAAATCCTGTCAGTCGAGCCGCATACCCTCTTCTAACAAAAGTAGGCTCACCCGCACCTCCCACCCCAATCACGTCTTTCAACCTACCCTCCTAAGTACGTCCCTTAAGGCTGGAAGAACACAACCTCCACCCCGCGGCTCCACATCCCTCTCTCTAATTACACAATTAAAATCCCCCCAACAATCGTTACACTAGACAAATCCCGACATGCATAAATCATGTAATCCCAAACAAAATCCACCTTCACCTTCCTTGCCGCCTCCGCTGGCATGTACACCCCCAAAAAACATACCCTAACTCCACTCCACTCCCCATCCACTCTAACCAGCCTACCCCCCCCCCACTCCTCTCATCGCAAAGGTTTGAAAGGGCCTGACACTGCCACCGCTAATGCCACCCCCCCTTTTAATCTACTGGATGAACTTGCAAACACTTTGTAGCCATTCAAAAGTAATTCCCCACCACTTCTATAATTGTGTTCCTGTATAAAGGCAACTGTCACACCATACCTTCGCAATGTACACTCCACCCAAGCCCTCTTGATTTCATCCCTTAACCCATTTACATTAAGTGTTAAACACCTGAAATCTATGTCAAGGGTTTGCCCTTAGGCCTCTGTGGAAGTTGTACCCCTGACTTCCCTTTACTCAGTTTACCCGTTTGCTTCCCTCCCTTAAAAGTACCCCGCTCTTGCACCAAACCTAGATCTTTTTTAGCAACTTCCACCAAAGGCTTTTTACAGATCCTCTGCGCCGGTGTCAGCACATCCTCACTGCCTGACGAATTGCCAGACCTTTTACGTGTCCTCTGTATTGCTTCCACACTACTTGCATTCTCGGTCTGATGGACCTCCACCTGCACATCCTCCATAATTAAGTGTTGGTCCTCTGGACTGGCACTCTCCACACTTTCCACCACATTCACTGCATCTATCAAACCATCATTAGTGTTTACACTTAGCACCGGCAAAGGGTCGTCCAATATGTCCTTTAATATTTGTTCCAATGGTACATCCTCTGCCGGACTCTCATGTTGATCACAGTCATCCACTGGTGTAACAGATTCCTGTGTTAGAGTCTGACAAACCACCTCAGATTCCTCCACAATCTCACTCCAGAGTTTGGGCTGCTTCTCCCGTTGCGTCTCCTCCTTCCGTTCCTCCCTCTGCGCCTGCATTTCCACTGCTCGTTGCTCTGGAACCTGTCTGGGTCCCGTCCTCCTCATGCAGTCAGCCGCAACATGATCGTAGGTGCCACACAGTCGACACGTCCTGCGCTGTCCCATGTAGGTTACGTACACTTGGGTCCTGAAGTCTGGTAGAACAACGTAGGATGGTATAGGGTGCCTCAAGGTCATTTTCAACGAGAACGACCCCTCAAAGAGGCCCATCAATGGTCCCTCGCTCCACTTTCCAGGTGTAGCTGCGTGTATCGTTCCATACGCACTGAAGACTGCACTGATGTCTGTCGGGTCCACCTCAAATGGGACGTTCTTCAAACGTACCCAAGTGTATGTATGTGAAACGTCCTTCAACCGTACCTGAAGTCCAGTGTGCACCGTGTATACATGATCCTGGTGTCGATCTACGAGTCGGTCATAAACTTCCACCGTCAGTAGCTTCACAAAGACCCTATTCATCCCATTCAGGGCAACACCATACAAATCGCCTGTGTCAAGTCCATACACATCTCGTAATATCGTTGGTAACACAGTCCCGGCCGTTGCAGGGTGTAGAACACCCGTCACAAGGTTAACACAGACAGTATTCAAGCGTCTCCTCCCGGCTGTCGCCATGTTGTATGGAAAACCAAAGTGCTGTAAAGTGTCGCCAGGGGTCAGGTCAGAGCACCGCACACCCTCGCACCACCAGAGCTGGGCTGCGACTGTTATCCTGTTATTGACTGGTCCTGACCTAGAGGTGATGTATCAGCCATGTTTAAATGTTCACTTCCTTCCAGCATTTGGCACTAAGGTAAAAAAAAAAAAAACGTCACTACAGACCTGTCAGTTTCCTTGGAGTTTTGTTGTTAGATTTTCTCCTATGTTGCCCTCCCATTGAACACTGGTACCGTTGATATGAGGTAGCCTGGTGGCAAAAGCTCTTGCTTCACACGGTGAGTGTCCGGGTTCGATTCCCGGCGAAGGGGTGGAAACATTGGACGTGTTTCCTTACACCGGTTGTCTATGTTCACTCACCAGTAAAATGGGTACCTGGGTGTTAGTCGACTGGTGTGGGTCTCACCCTGAGACATAACTGACCTAATTTGCCCGAAATGCTCTGCAATGAAAAGCAGGGGTGCCACTAGCACGATAAGAGACAACACAATAAGTGTCAGGGGCCCAAGACTGTTCAACTGTCTCCCAGGATACATAAGGGGGATTACCAATATACCCCTCGCTGTCTTCAAGCAGGCCCTGGACAGGCACCAAAAGTCGGTGCCTGACCAGCCAGGCTGTGGGTCGTACGTTTGACTGCGTGCAGCCAGCAGTAACAGCCTGGTTGATCAGGCCCTGATCCACCATGAGGCCTGGTCACAGACCGGGCCGCGGGGGCGTTGACCCCCGGAACTCTCTCCAGGTAAACATTCCATAATATTGTACACCATACATTCCATAATATGAAGGCAAGTAACGTACTGTCAGGCTAAGCATAACTCCGTTTAGTCTCGGTCAGAGAAAGTATTTATCTCATGAGGTCAATGAGTAAATAAGAGCTGTAGTGAATGTATTAATATGCATTCTGTGAGCTGCATCATTTAAATTGTAGATGGAAAAATCATTTAACATTTAAAGATAATGGTTGTCTGTCCAAGGTGCATAGTGTGGGAAAGTGACAGTCGGACTGTGTGTGTTGTAAACTATAAATGGCAAATAGCGATATATAAGCACAGGCAGTGGTGGTTATAATGACACAGTGTTCGATGTTATGGTATTTTATTAAAAGACATATCGTTCACGAGGGTCTTTATCAGTGACTGAATGAAGATCCTGCTGGACCAAACGTCTTCTAATAAAATACTATATCCCACACACTATATCATTATCATGATCTTGCTCATTATCATTATATCATCATCATACTCTCGGTATAAAATGGACACTAATCTACTGTACCGTCCTGTGGACGGTAGAATAGAATAGTGGCGCGTAATGGGTCCAGGGACTGGGCCGTCCCCGTCATTTTACTGATTAAGCAAATTACAGCAGTAATCAACTATTTACAAAAATAATGGATTCAACATCAATAGCAGGTTCGTTACACAATAAAATCCATTACATGACCATTACTGTACAACGAAACTCTTCTCTAGTAGACTAGTAAATGCGCTTTGTTGATTGAGCATGTTAGTACATTGACAGATTTACACCAGGTGCAACAGCCATTAACAATTGAAGCCGTTCAGATAAGTTCTATAAGGCATAGTCAAAATACACCGAAAAAGTTTGAGAAAAAAATCCCAGTTAATTCCCTTCTCCGTTCTTGCTTTAGACCCTTCAACTACGAAGTTATTAGCACAGGCAACCATTAAGCCCTTCGAGAAAACCCACAGCAATATACATAAAATCATATGAATAAGAATAAGATATCTGAGGGTGGTGCGAGTGCTAGGTAGTAAGAGAATGTTGCTCTAGAGTAGCAGTAAGATTAGATTTTGCCACCGAAGTGGCTAGTTTATTGTGCACCCCATATCCATCCTGTGGACGGTAGCGCAAGAGCATATGGATACACAAAAGGCCTAGGCACTAGGCCCCAAAGGGGTTAACAATTGTACATTTGGGTTTATATCTACATTTCAATTATCTGTTACAAGCAAATTTAGGAAATTTGCTTAATACAATTGGTATCTTATTTCATGAATAAGATATCTTGACATGTCACATACGTTATTATACTGTCTATCTCTATATTCCTCAATAAGTGCACAATTAAGCACATAGTGTTCAAGACAGTGACCATATGCCTGATCACATAATTTGCATTTGGTTTGATCATCATCTGTGTCTCCCAAACTGCCAGAAGTACCTGTAGCCAAGCCTAAGCCTGGCCACTACAACATCAGTCAGTCTGTTCACATTGCAAGTTGCTCCACGAGTAGCAGTAAGGCAGTGTAAACTAGGACACACTTGTTTAATGTGTGTTTGTTAGTTACTGTTTTGTCCAAGGCACTCTTCACTGAGACACGTGGCCTGTTTGTATGAGAGGGTGTGTGTACTCACCTAGTTGTGTTTGCAGGGGTCGATTCACAGCTCCTGGCCCCTCCTCTTCACTGGCCTCTACTGGGAGTGTGTGTGTGTGTGTGTGTGTGTACTCACCTATTTGTGGTTGCAGGGGTCGAGACTCAGCTTCTGGTCCCACCTCTTCACTGATCGCTACTAGGTCCTCTCTCTCCCTGCTCCGTGAGCTTTATCATACCTCGTCTTAAAAATATGTATGGTTCCTGCCTCCACTACCTCACTTGCCAGACTATTCCACTTCCTGACAACTCTGTGACTGAAGAAATACTTCCTAACATCCCTTTGACTCATCTAAGTATTCAGCTTTCAATTGTGACCCCTTGTGCCTGTGTCCCATCTCTGGAACATCCTGTCTCTGTCCACCTTATCCCTCGCAGTATTGTGTATGTCGTTATCATGTCTCCCCTAACCCTCCTGTCCTCCAGTGTCGTCAGGCCGATTTCCCTTAACCTTTCTTCGTAGGACATTCCCCTTAGTTCGGGAACTAGCCTTGTTGCAAACCTTTGCACTTTATCTAATTTCTTGATGTGCTTGACTAGGTGTGGGTTCCAAACTAGTGCTGCATACTCCAGTATGCAGCACCAGTATTACTGAGGTATTGGATCGCTATTCTCAGGTTTCCCAGGCGTCCATATGCTGCAGCAGTTATCTGGTTGATATAAGTAAGTTTATTCAGGTATACACAAATACAGTTACATAGATTATCATACATAGCAGCATATGTGTGCTTCCGGAGACGTGCTCGATGTTATACTCACCCCAATATCTTTATCCTTGAGTGAAGTTTGCAGTCTTTGGCCACTTAGCATATACTCAGTCTGTGGTCTTCTTTGCCCTTCCCCGATCTTCATGACTTTGCATTTGGTGGGGTTAAATTCGAGTAGGCAGTTGGTGGACCAGGTGTCCAGCCTGTCCAGGTCGCTTTGTAGCCCTGCCTGATCCTCATCTGATTTGATTCTTCTCATTAACTTCACATCGTCTGCAAACAGGGACGCTTCTGAGTCTATCCCTACCGTCACGTCATTCACATATAAAAAGAACAGCACTGGTCCTAGGACTGACCCCTGTGGAACCCCGCTCGTCACAGGCGCCCATTGTGATACCTCATCTCGTACCATGACTCGTTGTTGCCTCCCTGTCAGGTATTCACTGATCCATTGCAGTGCCCTTCCTGTTATACGTGCCTGATCCTCTAGCTTCTGCATTAATCTTCTGTGGGGAACTGTGTCGAAGGCCTTCTTGCAGTCCAAGAAAATGCAGTCAACCCACCCCTCTCTCTCGTGTCTTACTTCTGTTACCTTGTCGTAAAACTCCAGAAGGTTTGTGACACAGGATTTGCCTTCCCTGAATCCGTGCTCGTTCTCGTTTATAATCTTGTTCTGTTCCAGGTGCACTACCACTCTCCTCCTGATAATCTCCATGACATTGCATACTATACACATCAGTGACACTGGTCTATAGTTTAGTGCCTCGTTTCTGTCTCCTTTCTTAAAAATGGGAACTACATTTGCCGTCTTCCATGCCTCAAGTAGTTCCCCAGTTTCAAGGGATGTGTTGAATATTGTGGTTAGTGGCACACAGCGTCTCCTCTCCCTCTCTAAGGACCCACGGGAAGATGTTGTCCCGTCCCATCGCCTTTGAGGTATCAAGGTCACTAAATAGCTTCTTCACCTCCTCCTCAGTTGTGTGTATGTCATCCATCACTTGTTGGTATATTCCTTGTTGGTGTCCCCCTCTGTTCTGTCTTCCCAGAGTCCTTCCTGTCTCCACTGTAACTACTTCCTTAAATCTTGTGTTGAGCTCCTCACATACCTCTTGATCGTTTCTTGTGAGTTCCCCACCCTCTTCCCTCAGCCTGATCACCTGGTCTTTGACTGTTGTCTTCCTCCTAATGTGGTTGTACAGCAGTTTCAGTTCAGACTTGACTTTCGATGCTATGTCGTTTTCATATTGTCGCTTGGCCTCCCTCCTTATCTGTGCATACTCGTTTCTGTCTCTTCGACTAATCTCCGTATTTTCCTGGGTCCTTTGCCTTCTGTACTTTTTCCACTCTCTAGTGCACTTAGTCTTTGCCTCCCTACACCTTAGGGTAAACCAAGGGCTCGTTGTGGTCTTCCCATTATTTCTGTTGCCCTTGGGAACAAACCTTTCCTCTGCTTCCTTGCATTTTGTTGTTACGTATTCCATTTCGTTTACTGACTTTCCTACCATTTCTCTGTTAAACTGAATCTCCTGCAGGAAGTTCCTCATACCTGTGTAATCCCCCCTTTTATAGTTCGGCTTTTCCCATTCAGCTCCTGTTACCTTCTCCACTTGTAACTCTACTATGTATTCAAAGCTCAGTACCACGTGGTCACTAGCTCCCAGGGGCCTATCATATGTGATGTCCTCAATATCTGAACTGCTCATGGTGAACACAGGGTCCAGTCTTGCTGGTTCATCTTCCCCTCTCTCTCTGGTAGTGTCCTTGACATGTTGATGCATGAGGTTTTCCAGTACCACACCCATCATCTTGGCTCTCCATGTTTCGGGACCTCCATGTGGCTCCAAGTTTTCCCAATCGATCTCCCTGTGGTAGAAATCGCCCATAACCAGTAACTTTGCTCTGCTCGAGTGAGCTCTTCTTGCCACCTCAGCCAGTGTGTCTACCATTGCTCTGTTGCTCTCTTCATATTCCTCTCTTGGCCTCCTGCCTCTTGGCCTCCTGCAGTTCTGTGGTGGGTTATACATCACTGCAATGACTACCTTATGTTCCCCAGACTGAATTGTACCTACTATGTAATCCCTCTCTCCAATCTCGTCCATGTCTTCCATTTCCTCAATTCTCCATCGTTTGTTTACGAGCAGTGCAACCCCTCCTCTCCCTCTGCTCCTTCTATCTTTCCTCAGGATCTGATATCTCGGTGGGAAGATTGCGTCTGTTATTGTCTCAGTGAGTTTCGTTTCTGTGACTGCTATGATGTCTGGGGACTTCTCGTTGATTCTAGTTGTTAGTTTGATATCTTTATTATGCACCCCATACCCATCTGTGGGCGGTAGTCAAAAGATTACAGAAGTACATAATGGGTCCAGGGAATGGACCCCAAAGTTTTGATAGCTGAGCAAGTTACAAAGGTAATGAACTCACAAGTTACAAAGGTAATGAACTCACAAGTTACAAAGGTAATGAACTCACAAGTTACAAATGTAATGAACTCACAATTTACAAAGGTAATGAACCCACAAGTTACAAAAGTAATGAACTCACAAGTTACAAAGGTAATGAACTCACAAGTTACAAAGGTAATGAACTCACAAGTTACAAAGGTAATGAACTAACAAGTTACAAAGGTAATGAACCCACAAGTTACAAAGGTAATGAACCCACAAGTTACAAAGGTAATGAACTCACAAGTCACAAAGGTAATGAACTCACAAGTTACAAAGGTAATGAACTCACAAGTTACAAAGGTAATGAACTCACAAGTTACAAAGGTAATGAACCCACAAGTTACAAAGGTAATGAACTCACAAGTTACAAAGGTAATGAACTCACAAGTTACAAAGGTAATGAACTCACAAGTTACAAAGGTAATGAACTCACAAGTTACAAAGGTAATGAACTCACAAGTTACAAAGATAATGAACCCACAAGTTACAAAGGTAATGAACTCACAAGTTACAAAGGTAATGAACTCACAAGTTACAAAGGTAATGAACTCACAAGTTACAAAGATAATGAACTCACAAGTTACAAAGGTAATGAACTCACAAGTTACAAAGGTAATGAACCCACAAGTTACAAAGGTAATGAACTCACAAGGTACAAAGGTAATGAACTCACA
>WNWK01042926.1:0-15747 GCA_009830355.1 Cherax destructor | reverse complement strand
CTCTTTCCCCCCCTTTCCCTCCCCCATGGAATCTCCCATGGGGCTCTACATCAATAACTCATCTCAGACCACTAATAACAAAACAAAAAGGCAGGAATGATAACAAATTCTCACCCAGGCAATATACCCACCAATATTAAAACCCCCAAACTTACTCACCATATAAACATCCATTTTTTTTACTGTGCCTATTACATAAAAAAGAACACTCTATGCAAATACTAACCCCCCCACTCAAACTTCTCCTTACTAATTTTAACAGGAAAATGACCATAACACTAGACACAGATCCTACTTGATGTTCCCCGTGTCCATCAAACCCTATGTAAAAAAACTCAATGCATAAAAAGGCACGAAAATTTGGAATTCATTACCTGTCATTCCCAAAGAAACCCTACCTGTACCCCAATTAAAAACAATGCAAAAAACCACCCAAAGCTAATTGCTCAATATCAAACATTCCCAGAAAAGTAGAATAATCCTTAAAAAAAAAACCTGACTAATCAATTGAATGAAAAACCTGTTATGAATATTACATACTTAGCTAATTATTTCCACAACACTTACATTATAATGACCACGTAAACTAACTGAAATGAATTAATTGTTTTAAATTGTTATCTCACTCAATTAGTTGCATTGCTACAAAAAATTGCTAAATTAATTGATATGTTCAACTTATATTCAAACTTTATAACGGGGGATATGCAACTTTACTTATTTTATAAATTATCAACCATAATTTTTTATTATTTTATTATTATTATTGCTTTAATTTTTAAATCTGATTTAATTAATTTTATAATGAAGAAAAAAGTACAAAACTATTTTTAAAAAAATGTCTTTCTAAACTATGTTTAAATTTCATTGCTTAAATACTCACCCCATACTCATTGAAAAATATCAAAAAAATTCTTAACAATTTAGTTTTAAGTTAATTTTTTAAATCTGCCCAAAAAGCCCCGCATATTAGGGGCTTTTGGCATGACACCTTTATGAATCTCAATAACCAAATGAATTCTTTGTATCATGTCCAAATAAACTATTATTATTATTATTATTATTATTTATATATATATATATATATATACAGTGGTCCCCGGTTTTTTGGCGTTTCCCAAAATCGAACATTTAAATGTATTTTCAGGGCTTTAAGTGTATTTTTTGGGGGGCTGAAATAGACTAACCTACGTGACATTATTTCTTGGAAGTAAATTGTTCGGTAATGGCACTTGAGCAGCATTCTGGAAAAATTTTGGGGAAAAACCCAGGGACCACTTATATACAGTGGTACCTCGAAAATTACGATATTTTTCGTTCGAGAATGCTGTTCAAGTGCCATTACCAAACGAATTTATCCACATAAGGAATTGTAAAATAGACTAGTCCTTTTTCACCCCCCAAAAAAATACTTACAAAAGCATTTAAAAAAAAAAACTTACATAAAAAAGGGGGATTTTGGGGACCATCGTAAAGGGACCACTGATATAATGTATATAAAATATATATATATATATATATATATATATATATATATATATATATATATATATATATATATATATATATATGTTCAGCTGGGGAAGGGGTCGGCCTAGGAAAGGTTGGAGGAGGGGTAAAGGAAGCTTTGTGTGCGAGGGCTTGGACTTCCAGCAAGCATGTGTGAGCGTATTTGATAGGAGTGAATGGAGGCATATGGTTTTTAATACTTGACGTGCTGTTGGAGTGTGAGCAAAGTAACATTTATGAAGGGATTCAGGGAAACCGGCAGGCCGGACTTGAGTTCTGGAGATGGGAAGTACAGTGCCGGCACTCTGAAGGAGGGTGTTAATGTTGCAGTTTTATAACTGTAGTGTAAAGCACCCTTCTGGCAAGACAGTGATGGAGTGAATGATGATGAAAGTTTTTCTTTTTGGGCCACCCTGCCTTGGTGGGAATCGCCCGATGTGTTAAAAAAAAAAAAAAAAAAAAATGTTCAGCTGTGTTCACAGCTGAACATCTTTGAAACCAGTTGCTCAGAAGTTAGGTGCATGGCCTAGGACTCCTAATAGGCGGCCATATCCTATCATTTGCCATCAATATAACCCCAAACATCATGTGTGTCAATACTGTAAAAGAGTGAAGAGCAGAAGCTAAGGACTTCTGTCTCTCCTGGTATAGCAGAGGCATTCTAAATTGCCTGTACACTATTCACTTACTGTCACCAGTTAGTTTTATGGCTTAAGTTTATCTTAGTGAACTGTACATAAAACCCTTATTTATGGTAAAGTGCTAATCACTCTAAGCAATGATCTAAGAGAAGCACAGGAGGTAGACACTTTTAGGGGCTCAGGTGGCTTGCAGTGTTTATTAGCCCCCAGTACACTACACATATTTAAGGATACTTTTACAGGGTTGATGCCTCTTTATTGGGGTATGGTGGTGTTATTGACATGATTCCCATACACATGGTATATGTGTATGTGAAGTTAGGTTTAGTGTTTGGATTTATTTATGTGTGGTTCTCTGGCAGTATCCATTATGAGAAAGCACCACCTCTTCTAGGCAAAGATGTACAGTAGGTCTCGACTTACAAAGTTCCAACTCATGATGTTCCGCTTTTATGACACTGACGCTCTGGAACCAGTTATTGACTTACAAACCTAAACTTGCTCTTCGGATATGCCAAACTAATTATGATTTATTATTTTTTATTTTTTTTTACTAAATGCATTTATAATCTGTGTAGTATGTCATTTTATGGAAAAAGACACACAAATGAAGTACAATATAATGCAATCCTTTATTGACATTGTTTTGCCACAGTGGCCTTTATCAAGTCACAAACAGATCTACCTGGGAAAAAAAGCTGTACATATATAAAGGGAGCATAGTGACGTGAAGTGTTAGGCGAGGAATGTTGAAGTTGACTTCTTGGGTAGGCTAATGGCAGGTTGGAAAAATACTTATATGGCTGAGAAGAGGTTGGATTTGAGAAGACCTGCCTAGTATGGCCAGTTGGCTTACTGGTATGACATATTGCTATGTAGGATAACAATGAAGAGGTTTCCTGGCAAGATTAGAGAATACGCTGGACCTCATCTTCACCAACAATGATGATCTGATACGAAATGTCATCATATCAAAAACAATATACTCAGATCACAACATAATAGAGGTCCAAACATGCATGTGGGGAGCCCCAGATCAACAAAATGTGATCAGCCGCGAGGGAGCCTTCTCCAAATTCAACTTCAATAACAAAAACATAAGGTGGGACCAAGTAAACCAAGTCCTAAATTATATAAACTGAGAAGATTGCCTAAGCATCACGGATCCTAACCTATGTCTAGAACAAATTAACTCTGTGGCACTTGAGGTTTGCTCAAGGCAAATTCCCTTAAGGAAAAGGAGAAGATGCAAACTAGAAAGAGAGAGGCGCTCCCTATACAGGCGAAGGCAAAGAATAACGGAGCGGCTACAGGAGGCCAATATATCTGAAATACGAAGGGAGACACTAGTCAGAGAAATAGCAAACATCGAATTAAAACTAAAGGAATCTTACAGGAATCAAGAAACGCAGGAAGAACAAAAAGCCATAAATGAAATTGAAAGAAACCCAAAGTATTTCTTTTCTTATGCAAAATCAAAGTCGAGAACAACAACCAGTATTGGGCCCCTACTTAAACAGGATGGGTCCTACACAGATGACAGCAAGGAAATGAGTGAGTTACTTAAGTCCCAGTATGACTCAGTTTTTAGCGAGCCGCTAACCAGACTGAAAATCGAAGACCTAAATTAATTTTTTATGAGAGTGCCACAGAACTTGACAGACGCATGCCTATCTGACATCACCCCGACGCCAAATGACTTTGAAAAGGCAATAAATGACATGCCCATGCACTCCGCTTCAGGCCCAGACTCGTGGAACTCCGTGTTCATCAAGAACTGCAAGAAGCCCCTATCACATGCTTTTAACATCCTATGGAGAGGGAGCATGGACACTGGGGTCGTCCCGCAGTTACTAAAAACAAAAGACATAGCCCCACTCCACAAAGGGGGCAGTAAAGCAATAGCAAAGAACTACAGACCAATAGCGCTAACGTCCCATATCATAAAAATCTTTGAAAGGGTTCTAAGAAGCAAGATCGCCACTCATCTTGATACCCATCAATTGCACAACCCAGGGCAGCATGGGTTTAGAGCAGGCCGCTCCTGTCTGTCCCAACTACTGGACCACTATGACAAGGTCCTGGATGCTCTAGAAGACAAACAGAATGAAGATGTTATATACACAGACTTTGCAAAAGCCTTTGACAAGTGTGACCATGGTGTAATAGCACACAAAATGTGTGATAAAGGAATAACAGGAAAAGTTGGTAGATGGATCTATAATTTCCTAACAAGTAGAACACAAAGAGTAGTAGTCAACAGAGTAAAGTCTGAGGCAGCTACTGTGAAAAGCTCTGTTCCACAAGGCACAGTACTCGCTCCCATCCTGTTCCTCATCCTCATATCGGACATAGACAGGGATATAAGCCACAGTGCTGTGTCTTCCTTTGCAGATGACACCCGAATCTGTATGACAGTGTCCACCGTTGAAGACACTTCAAGACTCCAAGCAGACATAAACCAAATCTTTAAATGGGCTGCAGAAAACAATATGAAGTTCAATGATGAGAAATTTCAATTACTCAGATACGGAAAACGTGAAGAAATTAAAATCTCATCGGAGTATAAAACTAATTCCAACCACACAATAGAGCGAAAAAGTAATGTCAAAGACCTGGGAGTGATCATGTTAGAGGATCTCACCTTCAAGGACCATAACACCGTAGCAATTGCATCTGCTAGAAAAATGACAGGATGGATAATGAGAACCTTCAAAACCAGGGATGCCAAGCCCATGTTGACACTTTACAGATCGCTTGTTCTATCTACGCTGGAATATTGTTGCACACTAACTGCACCTTTCAAGGCGGGTGAAATTGCTGACCTTGAAAATGTGCAGAGAACCTTCACGGCACGCATAACTGCAATAAACCACCTCAATTACTGGGAACGCTTGAAGTTCCTAAACCTGTACTCTCTAGAACGCAGGCGGGAGAGATACATTATTATATACACATGGAAAATTCTCGAGGGATTAGTACCAAACTTGCACACGAACATCACTCCCTACGAAAGCAAAAGACTCGGCAGGCGATGTAACATCCCCCAATGAAGAGCAGGGGTGCCACTAGCACGTTGAGGGACAACACAATAAGTGTCAGGGGCCCAAGATTGTTCAACTGCCTCCCAGCATACATCAGGGGGATTACCAACAAACCCCTGGCTGTCTTCAAGCAGGCACTGGACAGGCACCTAAAGTCGGTACCTGACCAGCCAGGCTGTGGCTCATACGTTGGACTGCGTGTGGGCAGCAGTAACAGCCTGGTTGATCAGGCTCTGGTCCAACATGAGGCCTGGTCACAGACCTGGCTGCAGGGGCATTGACCCCTGGAATTCTCTCCAGGTAAACTCCAGGTGAATGCAGATGAGTGATGATACTAAGATCCTGTGTATCTGAATGTCTTCTTCCTTGGTGATGAGTTGTGCATCTCTGTAATGATTAAATGATTGTGGGAGTTTCAGTGTAAAACACAGTTGCTCTTCAAGTTGTTCATTCTGCTGGTATACTGGTGTTCAGAAAAATGTGTTTGGAGGTCTCTAGATGTTTCATACATGTACTATACGTATTTGATTGCAATCATTGCAAAGGATTGTCTGTATGCTTTCAGAGGATTGAAACTATTGGTGTCACTTACTGGTGATATCTTTGATTGTAGTGGGTGCAGTGGAAGATGCTTAGAACTCAGTGTTGGAAAGATTTTTGGAGACATAGAGTTGGTACCTGGCATTTACCTGGAGAGGGTTTTGGAGGCCAACGCCCCCACGGCCCAGTCTGAGACCAGGCCTCGTAGTGGATCAGGGTATGATCAACCAGGCTGTTAATGCTGGCCGCACGTAGGTTGGGAGAACAATGTACAGTGGAACCCCGAGTTTCGACCATAATTCGATCCAGGAGGCTGTTCAAGTGCCGTTACCGAACGAATTTGTTCCCATAAGGAATAATGTAAATTAGATTAGTCCATTTCAGACCCCCAAAAATACACTTACAAAAGCACTTACAATAATACACTTACATAACTGTTCGAGTTGGGAGGTGGCCGAAACTCGGGGTACCACTGTATGTTCTTTTGGTGGTATCACATCTAGGTTGAGTTGAAGATGCTATATGCAATCTCTAATGAAGAGATGAGGATAGTGAAGCTTAGAAAATACTTGTTTATTGAAAGAGTATTCTTCAACGAATTCACTGCTGAGATATAGAGGGCACATAGGAAGAAGCCTATGATTATGCAACGTTTAATTTTGGTACTGTGGTGTGAGTAGAAGTTCATGGTCAGCTTCGCAGAGAACAACATTGAGGAAAGGAAGAGCACTGTTGACTTCTTCTTTGAGCATAAATTGGACTGAGGATTCAACCTGGTTGAGCTTATGTTGGAATGCAGGGACACTAAATTATCTAAGAATTATGATAAGTATGTCATTAACATTATGGAGCCAGGTGACTGGAAGGGAACAACAGAAGAAAGCTGCTCATCTTTAAGCTGTTCCATATATAGATTTGCCAGAACAGCACTTAGTGTGGAACCAATGGGAAGTCCAAAAGTATGTTGAAAAAGATAA
Organism: Cherax destructor; assembly: GCA_009830355.1. Lineage (NCBI taxonomy): Eukaryota > Metazoa > Arthropoda > Malacostraca > Decapoda > Parastacidae > Cherax > Cherax destructor. The sequence goes on along the minus strand of WNWK01042926.1, from coordinate 9,036 downwards.
TTTTCGAAGGAGAAACATGTAAAATCAACACACAGTTCAACAGGGTTTATAAAATTGCTAGCTGGAACAGGAAGGGTTGAGGAGGTCATCAATTTTTCAATGCAGGAGATAAATGGCTTGTGCCATGGGCACCTTGCTAAACAGGGATGTCATGTCTAGGCTGGAGAGTTTCTTGGTCCTGATGTTGATGTTTTGGATGCAGTTTAAGAGATGAAGATCGAGACACTTATGCAACATATGGAAATCTTTATTAAGGAAACGTTTTGCCACACAGTGGCTTCTTCAGCCCAATACAAAGCAGAGAGGGGTGATGGTTTTCAAACCATTTATCACAGTTGAAGAGATAACCAGATTGTTTAAGATGTGCTTGACTGATTGTTCCCAAGAGTTTTTGATAGGTGTTTTGCTAGAATCCCTGTGAGTTGGTGGAGGGCACTACCTATTCTAGAGTATCTGTTTGTGACTTGATAAAATCCAGTCTGGACAAAACAGTCAATAAAGGATTGCATTATACTGCATTTGTATTTTTCTTTTTGTTCATGGTGCTGATATTTTATTCCACTTGTCTCTAGTATGCCCTTCATGTTGTGAACAGAGAGCTTACCTTTGTTTGGTGGGATTTGTTTGACAACTATAGATTTAATATTCAGTTTTCTTAAGGCTGAATTATAAATATTTTTTTTCTCATTTTTACAAAATGCAGTCATGCCTTGTGTATGTTTATTTTAAGCATGTAGAGACAGCTTACATTTGTTTGGTCAAGACTGGTCAACAACTATAGATATAATACTGTAATTGTGGCCCGATGGCCTGGTGGCTAAAGCTCTCGCTTCACACACGGAGGGCCCGGGTTCGATTCCCGGGGGGTGGAAACATTTTGACGTGTTTCCTTACACCTGTTGTTATGTTCACCTAGCAGCAAATAGGTACCTGGGTGTTAGTCGACTGGTGTGGGTTGCATCCTGAGGGACAAGATTGAGGAACCCAATGGAAATAAGACAGACAGTCCTCGATGACGCACTGACTTTCTTGGGTTATCCTGGGTGGCTAACCCTCCGGGGTTAAAAATCTGAAGAAATCTTATCTTATCTTATGGCCAAATTACACATACAGTATTATTTTTTCTCAGTTAGTTTTTTGAAATGCATCAAAGTCGTCAATATTTGTTAAAACATACCCTAACTGGAGAGTGTACAAATAACTTTCATGGCACACATAAGTATGATAAGGCACCTAAATACTGGGAATGGTTGAAGTCCCTTGATTTGTATTCCCTGGAATGCAGGCAAGAGAGATACATGATAATATACACTTGGAAAATCCTAGAGGGATTAGTATCAAACTTGCACACGAAAATCACTCCCTATGAAAGCAAAAGATCCGGCAGGAGATGCAAAATTTCCCAATAAAAAGCAGGGGTGCCACAAGTATACTGAGAGACAACACAATAAGTGTCAGGGGACCAAGACTGTTCAACTGCCTCCCAGCATACATAAGGGGGATTACCAATAGACCCCTGGCTGTCTTTAAGAAGGCACTGGACGGACACCTAAAGTCAGTACCTGACCAGCCGGGCTGTGGTTTGTATGTTAGTTTGCGTGCGGCCAGCAGTAACAGTCTGGTTGATCAGACCCTGATTCACCATGAGGTCTGGTCTCAGACCGAGCTGCAGGGGTGTTGACCCCCGAAACCCTCTCCAGGTATACTCCAGGTAACTGACAATGCAACAAACAAACAAAAAATTCATTTGTGACCATTTAAAAAAATCTCAAAATAACAGAAAATAAATTAGAAACAAAATGCTGGTTTAAAAAAATGACACAAAATAAAGCACAATACAGTGAATGATCGTAATTCACGCAGTTACAAAAACTGTGTTACTAATGAAATGTGCAACTTATAACAGAGTGAAAAACATAGGAGAAAAATAGGAATGTGCTCCTCAAACCTCCAAGAGAACTGTAATAATTTTTTTTAATGTCATAATGCTTCAAAAAAATAACAGTTTCTTAACTCTTAACATGTAGCTAAATGGGGTGGAGAGGACGGCTGTGGTCCTACTGGGCTGAGGTTGATGTAATGCAGAAGGTTGGGGATTTGGGATGTAAATGCATCTTTATCAGTTGATTGTTGCACTGGAGTGCTCAGGTATTCTGTCATATGCTGCTGGTCTGTTGTATTCTGGAATTCTTAATACAGCCAACTACGCATTCTAAACTGGCTAAACCATTCAGCACTAATGTGTACTTGTTTCTGGGCTGTTCTTCCTCCTCACATATTGTTTTATAGTATGATGAGACTTTTTCCCTAGTAATAAGACCATTAAGTGGAACACTTTCCATTGTTTGTTTTTCATTCCATACATTTAGTAACCTTTCTGTTTTATGTAGCTGTCATGACCTACTCTTCATTTTTTTCACTGTCACACTGAGGATTACTCAGTGCACAAGCCTTTACCTTCGTCTCACTGTCTAGAATTGAATGAATTGTTGATTCTCTAATGCCAAACACTTGTGCTCTCTCCATGATGCATGCACCACTCTTCAGCATCTCATTTACCTCTAATTTTTTTTAAATATGCATAGTTTCATGCTTAATTTCTTCCTTGCTTCACAGCATCACCTGCTAGTGAAGCAGGTGACACTTCACTAGCAGGTGAAATGTCACCAGCAGGAAGAATGATCTTGGTGAAGAAGTGGTGGAAGACAGGCTCCATACATAATTTTTAGAACAGGTACAACAGGGCCCACAAGGCTAAGAGGGAGTGAACCTAAAGAGTGACAGGTTAAGAGGTAGGACCTGGATCTAAGAATCAACCCCTGCAACCACAAATAAGTGAATACAAATTGGTGAGTAAATTGCTCCTGTAACTACAAACAGGCCATTACACACACACAACCCTTAACAAAGAATTATTCCAGGCCCTTTATACAACATAGGTTAGGCCCCTCTTGGTTTATGCAGCACTGGCATGGAACTCACACTTGAGAAAGCATGTTAAGACACTGGAGAAACTCACACACAGCACACAAAACTCCTTGATCTAGGTAGATTAAGAAATTTATACGGATCTAAATCCTCTACTGTCTGTCTTACCCATGTACTCTCTCTCTGAGACAATCCAGCTGCTGCCTGGCTTAACATATAAGTACTGTCCTATATATCATACTATAGTTTTGTTCTCCTTATTAAACAATGTTTATTGTTATTTGTAAGTGAAAACGAGCAATACTGAATGTAAAATATTACATAAAGATTCTTTATTAAATACATATGGAATATTTTGTGTCAAGAATGAATCTCCAATTACAGCATGGGTGTCTATGAGAATACAGATTCAAGTGTTCTGAACAATCAACTTATCAACAGTTTCAGGATTGAATTAACATTGTAAGTCGAGGACCTACTGTACTAGAGGAAGATGAATGTGTGGAGTCTCCAATTTGTGTAGACTCATTTCCTGGCCATTAGGCAAAGAGACTGGAAACATGTAATTTTAATGATTCAGAGTTGGAAAATTTGAGTGATGAGAACAACCTTTGAGAAACTCATCATAACAGCTACCAAACTGGAATCTAAGCAACTCCAGTGCCAGACACGTAAAAGCATGCAAGATAAGGTCTTTTTCCATGACCTGAGGTTTAAGAAAATAGGATATTGATATGCTCCCATTCCCTCATTCTATTATTGTTGCAAAGGAGGCAGCATCTGGTTTAGTGAAGTTTGGCAGAAAGTGGCAGGACACTTTAATCATGTGTGCCATTTCTTGTGCCACTAGACTGTAAATAGTATTTTTATTAAGGACAATGGTGTACCTGAGTTGCCTCCATTGCAAAGTGCTAGTAACAGGTTACAGATCATGTCTCCAACCATCAGTGGTGTGATTTGTGAGGTTAAGGGCTGTACTTAGGTGCAGAATTTTTCTGAACCCACCTAACTATGGGCTGGTTCCACTGTTTGGAGTGTCTCAGTTGACGTCTGTGATGAACTGTTATCGAGTAATAGTCCCCTGACTTCACCTTTAGTGAGAAGGAGAAAACTAGCCACTCCATCATAAATCCCTAGCTGAATGAGTAAAGGGAATAGAGAAGAACCTAGAGTTGACCTCTGTTATCTTACTGTGGTGATTTTTAGCTGAACTGTAAAGCAAGGTCTCACACTAATACACAGATGTATTTTGGAATTTTGACCTGTAATGGGCAGTTCTAGTCATTTTGTGTGGTAATGTGTCTTAACAAAAATGCTGCATGCTGCATGTCAAGACATCATGGTTATGATCACACCTAAATGGTCACCTAAACCAGCCATAAGTTATGGAAAATCTTGAATAACCATGGCACTGAAATTCAAATGTGACAAAACACAATGGAATGAAACAATAATATAAAACAAAGTTGACTGTTCTATTTAACCCTTTGACTGTTTCAGTTGTATATATACGTCTTACGAGCCACTGTTTCCGACGTATTAATACGCATAAATTCTAGCGGCCTCAAATCAAACAGGAGAAAGCTGGTAGGCCCACATCTGAGAGAATGGGTCTGTGTGGTTAGCGTGCGCAGTATAAAAAAATCAGGCAGCCAGTGGTGCATTGTGGGAATGCCATTTCAGTAGTCCTTGTTCAGCATGCCTAGTGGTAAGAATTATCTGACTCCTTGGCGCATCTGGGACTCTTCTCTTCCTCAGTGATAGCTCTAACACAGATGGAAGTGTCTTTGAAGATAAATTTCATGGTTTTGAGGAGTTTGTGACCGAAAGCAATGCCCAGGATACCAGAAGGAAGGAAGGAAGAAAGAAAGAAAGTAAGGAAGGAAAGAAGAGATGAGAGGAAGGAAGGAAGGAAAGAAAAGATGAGAGGAAGGAAGGAAAGAAGAAGTAAGGAAGGAGGAAAGGAAGGAATTAAGAAAGGAAGAGAGAGAGAGAAAAGAAGGAAGGAAGGAACAAAAGAAGTAAGAAAGGAAGAAAGAAAGGAAGGAAGGAATGAAAGAAGAAAGGAAGGCAGGAAGGGAGAGATGAGAGGAAGGAAGGAAGGAAATAAGTAGGAAAGGAAGGAAGAAAGGAAGGAATGAAGGAAGAAAGGAAGCTAGGAAGGTAGGTAGGAAAAGAAGGAAGGTTGTGGGGGAGAAGACATGCTACCCCATTTGTGTTGACAGGTTGACAGGCAGTGAGGGTGGTGAGTAATGGTATAATATGTCATTTTGACAGCTGCCTTACCCTGACTCAGCAAATTTAGATGTCCACACACACAGACACAGCTTGGAGCTTTGAAGTGCTAATATCAGTTGACAGAAAGAGTCCAGTCATTATATATGTGTATATATATTATAGAACAATAGTAATAAATACAGTGGTACCTCGAGTTACGATGGTCCCCAAAATCGCCCTTTTATGTAAGTTTATTTTTTTAAATGCTTTTGTAAGTATATTTTTGGGGGTGTAAAAGGACTAGTCTATTTTACATTATTCCTTATGGGGATAAATTCGTTTGGTAATGGCACTTGAACAGCATTCTCGAACGAAAAAATATCGTAACTCGAGGTACCACTGTAATTTTTTTTTATTGTTGGTTGGTGTAAACAAGTTTTGTAAACAATATAATGATACTAATGTTTGTGCGATTATTGTGATGCATACAACGAGTGTATATATATACATTGCACCTTACTTTGGTCTCACAGGCCACATATGTAAAAAAATAAAATACAGTGGTACCTCGAGTTACGATGGTCCCCAAAATCGCCCTTTTATGTAAGTTTATTTTTTTAAATGCTTTAGTAAGTATATTTTTGGGGGTGTAAAAGGACTAGTCTATTTTACATTATTCCTTATGGGGATAAATTCGTTTGGTAATGGCACTTGAACAGCATTCTCGAACGAAAAAATATCGTAACTCGAGGTACCACTGTAGTGAAAAAAACAACAAACCTACGAAAGAAAGTAAACAAAAATTTACCGGGTGAGCGGCATTCGCCACTGTTGCCATACACGCTCATTTTTTGCCAACTTTACGCCTCTATATCTCCGTAAGTACTGATCGCAAAATTTTTTGGGGGGGATTTAAACAATCAGAAAAAATAATCTTAACATTTTGATAAGAAAAAATAATTTTTTTTTAATATTTTGCGACAACAGGAGAGCACTCAGGATTAGGGGTTGCGACAGTCAAAGGGTTAAAGAACTGCTACATCCTTAGTATCTCAAGCATGATCATCAGCTACACACCTTAAAGTAATCACTTATATTTATTATTTTATTATTTATCAGCTCTAATTGTTTTCTCTCTTCTAGTTTTACACATTTTATCTAGTCTATACACTACAAAAGCTATCTTCATAATGTTGTATGTATATTCTTTTTTTTTTTTTACCTCAGATCATTTAAAACCCTGCCATCTCTAAGATATGCAGCACTACCACTTCCTAAGGAGTAATCCAAAACAAATAGCTAATATCCAGATACCTATTTACTGCTAAGAATAGAGGAGACAAGGGTCTCTGATTTTGTAATTTTAAAAACATACAGTATCTGCCATTTAGTTGTACCTATTAATGAAGAAGACAAAGAGTCCACAGAAGACTGCTATGAATTTTCTAATGAATCTATAATACTATACTACAGTATAATGTAAACAAATGGTGCTTCAAATGCTGGCAGGAAATTCTACACATGCCTTTGTCCTTGCTGTGTAAAAATGTCATGGCAAATCTAAATAGATTAACAGATTTATCACCATATGAATGAACATTCTAGACTGTTACTCAAAACAGTACATCAGAATATTAAACAACATCAATGAAGCTATGACTATGAATCTCATCTTAGGTAATGTTTATGTGATTTCAGGTTCCTAGAACTATGCTATGCAGCAAGCTGAGAGCTTGTTGAAGTTATCACAGCCATCATTACGGGTCCATCTACTGGTGCATGGGAAACTTACCAGTTCGTGTTACTAATAATAACAATATGCTGCCTAACTTTATTCTGGGTATCCTATTAGTTATAAAGGATGAAATAATCAAGACCTAGGGTATAAAACACCTAATTTTTAGGTATTGCTAATATCTATATAACAGTAATGGATTATTCTTACTCTTTCGCACTCCACGAAGACAGATACACTGCAAAAATTCAATATCAATAATACAAAACTTATACATACCAAGAATATTCCCTCTACTGATCTAATATACAGTGGACTTCCGAGTTTCGTAAAAACTTCACTCCTGAAGTCTGCTCAAGTGCCATTACCGAACGAATTTACTCCCTTAAGGAAAAATTTCACGTAGGTTAGTCTATTTCAGACCCCCAAAAATACACTTCCACAAGAACTTACAAAATTATACTTACATAATTGCACGATTTCCGGGGTATTCGTTAACCGAGGGTCCACTGTAAGTAGCAAAAAGCAACATTTATACAGTGGACCCCTGAGTAACCAACACCCCGGAAATCATACAATTATGTAAGTATAATATTGTAAGTGCTTGTGGAAGTGTATTTTTGGGGGTCTGAAATAGACTAACCTACGTGACATTATTCCTTAAGGGAGTAAATTCGTTCGGTAATGGCACTTGAGCAGGCTTCTGGAATGAAGTTTTTACGTTACTCGGGGGTCTACTGTACTTAGTGCTATACAACTAAAATTTCACTTGCAATCATAATTCAATAAATTTTTAAAATTTGAACCTGGAAATCTATCTGGGAGTAAAATGCTTGAATCATTACATCTGCCGCACACTACCTACAATATTCTATGATATAACTGTATTATGCTTGTAAAATGAATATTAAATGAGTAAACTATAAAAATGAAAGTTAAAGAACTTTTATTTATGAAATTATGACTGACGTGTTTTTTCCCTATACATGAGCCCTGATCATTTGAAATGGAAAATAGCAATCTCAACGGGAGATTTTCATTATTAAAGAATTAATTACATTTGTTTAATTGTGCTCAGATTTCTTTCTTTGGAGTTGTAGCATAAATAAATACAATACAGCATATGCTACATTTGTTTGGCAAAATGACTGTTGATTTATACACCAAGTCCAGAGAGGCTCTGCCTTAAAAAGTATGACATATACAAAATACTAAACTAAACAGAAAGAAAAAACTTATACAAAGCAGTGCAATTAAAAGCTGTCACTGTGGTAAGGTGGACATATGAGATGCTATGTCATCTTGCATTGATATAAAGCAATAATACCTTGGAGCTGCGGGGAATAGTGATAAACGTTTTTGTAAATTTTGTTAAAACAAACAAAAACCTAAGTGTAATACACACAATGTTAAAATATTTATACAGAGGTAACTAGTTCAATCAGTTTTTTTAAACATATTTTCAAAACAGCATTAACTAAACGTATTTTTATCAGTTTTATTGCAATCATTATAAATTAAAGCCAGCAACCAATTAATGTGTTCAATTAAATTCTATTTTCTTCCTAGTTCTTGTTCTTGTTTATTTCTGCTTATGTCCATGGGGAAGTGGAACAGAATTCTTCCTCCATAAGCTAAGCGTGTCGTAGGAGGCGACTAAATGCCCGAGCAATGGGCTAGTAACCCCTTCTCCTGTACAAATTACTAAAAACAAGGAAAAGAAAAACTTTATAAAATTGGGATGTTTGAATGTGCGTGGATGTAGTGTGGATGATAAGAAAGAAATGATTGCAAATGTTATGAATGAAAAGAAGTTGGATGTCCTAGCCTTAAGCGAAACAAAGCTGAAGGGGGTAGGCGAGTTTCAGTGGAGAGAAATAAATGGGATTAAGTCAGGAGTATCTGAGAGAGTTAGAGCTATAGAAGGGATAGCAATAATGTTGAAGGATCAGTTATGGAGAGAGAAGAGAGAATATAAATGTATAAATTCAAGGATTATGTGGATTAAAATAAGGGTCGGATGTGAAAAGTGGGTCATAATAAGTGTGTATGCACCTGGAGAAGAGAGGAGTGTAGAGGAGAGAAAGAGATTTTTGGAGATGTTAAGCGAGTGTGTAGGAACTTCTGAGCCAAGTGAGAGAGTAATTGTTGTAGGG
>WNWK01042925.1:0-15747 GCA_009830355.1 Cherax destructor | reverse complement strand
TGAAGATGAGGTCCAGCGTATTTTCTAATCTTGTGGGCTCCACTATATGCTGGTTTAAGGTGAATTTGTTGCAGAGATTTAAAAGTTCATGCATGTGTGAATTTTCATCTGAGCTGCCTCCTGGTGTTATCTCTGCTACCACATTGTTTGCAATGTTCCTCCATTTTAGGTGCCTGAGGTTGAAATCCCCCAGTAGCAAGATGTTGGGGGCAGGAGCTGGAAGATTTTCCAGACAGTGGTCAATTTTCAGAAGCTGTTCCTGGAATTGTTGGGACGTTGCATCCGGGGGCTTGTAGACAACCACGATGACTAGGTTTTGATTCTCGACCTTTATTGCTAGTACTTCAACTACATCATTTGAGGCATTTAGTAGTTCTGAACATATAAGTGACTCTGTGATATACAGGCCAACCCCCCCTTTTTGCCTGTTCACTCTGTCACACCTGTATAGGTTGTAGCCCGGGATCCATATTTCATTGTCCAAGTGATCTCTTATGTGGGTCTCTGTGAAAGCCACAAACATAGCGTTTGACTCTGTAAGCAGTCCACGAATAAAAGGTACCTTGTTGTTTGTTGCTGGCTTTAGACCCTGTATATTAGCAAAGATGAATGTAGTTGGATTGGTGGTATTGGTGGTATGGGGGGGGTGTTCTTTTTTTCCTGGCTCTAATATCTGTTGTAATGGAGTGGAGGCCACTGACTGTGATTCCACTCCAGAAATGCTTTCAGTTGGTGTACAATTTCTGTCATTTCCTGCCAGCTTTTTTTCCTTCCTGGCACTAAAAAACCTCTCTCTCCGGAGTGGCTGTGGCTACCCTGATTTTGCCATGGTCTGGATGGTCTGTGTCGCCTCGTACTCTTTAGGTGGTATGCCTGGCAATATAAGTTATAGCACTGTCTTTCCTGAATTGATGTGTGGCACATTTCAGGGTGGAAAAACTTACAGGACGGGAGGTTGCATTTGCCTGTTTTCATATGGTCACGGCATTTTCTGGGGTGATCATAATTGCATGACCCATCTGATTTCCCAGATTTTCCATGCCTGCAGATACCAAGTGCATAGTATTCACATAGGCCTGGTTTCCGTTTGCCCAGTTTTTTGTGACTGTGTTCCCCATTGGTGGGTGTGTTCCTGTCTCGTGTCTGTCTTCGTTACTGGTGCTAACAATGGAGTCTTCAACTTTTTCCGGTAATTTATCTTCAGTATTTCCTTGGGCATCCCCTTGTTTACTATCTACCGTGGTATTGCTAGTTTGTACCACTGTTTTGTGTTTTGTCTACACCTGTTTCCCCATCATTTATTTCACTAGATCTACTGTCCCTCTTCAGGTCACCATCATTTATTTCTCCATTCTTAAATATATTGGGTATCATTTCAACATCTGTACCAGGGGCGGTAGCACCATCTGGCCCCGATTTTTTACTTTCCCAACTGTTATAGAAAGCTGTCATGTTTTTTATGAAGTCTGATTTGGCGTTGTCATCTTTTAATATCGATGTGATTTTATTCCACAGTTCAGTCTCATTTGGACATACCCAAAAACACTTCCCTTGTCCTGTCAACAAATTTTCCTGTGAATATGAAAAAGTTCTGGAGTGAGATTAATAGGTTGAGAAAGCCAAGGGAACGAATGGATTTGACAGTTATCAACAGAAAATTGAAGTAATATTTTCATGCATTGATCAGGGAGGTATAAAATATTATAGGAGTGAATAAGAGCCTGCCGTGATAGTGGGGAAGGTGTATGAAAGGGGGTAAAGCAACTGGGATTGATGGGATCAAGACATACATGTTAAAAGTAGGTGGGGATATAATTTGAGAGTGGTGGGTAGTTTTGTTCACTAAATGTATGATAGAGGATAAAATAGCATTCACAGTTTATTTGTATAAAGGAAAGGGGGCAAAAGAGTGAAAGAATATTGGGGAATAATCCTGTTGAGCATACCAGGTAACATGCAAGGCAGAGATATTACTGAAAGAATTAAGGGTAAGATGCAGAGGAAGAACGCAGATGAAGAAGAATGCTTTAGGAATGATAGAGGATGTGTTTACAATGTGTTTACAATGAAGTATTTAAAGGAACAATATATAGATAAAGTTAAAGAGATTTTCGTTGCATTTATTAATTTGGAAAAGGCATATGATAGGACAGACAGGGAAGCAATGTGCCAGATGTTGCAAATGTATGGAATAAGTGGTTGGTTACTGAGAACAGTTAAAAGTTTTTATGGGGATGGTGAGGATCAGGTTAGGGTTGTTGAAGTGGTTTGGACATTTAGAGAGGGAAGAAGAGCGATTGGTGGAATGATGATGTAAAGAGAGTAGTAAGGGCGAAAAAGTTAGCATATGAGAGGTTTTTACAAAGTAGAAGTGATGCAAGGAGGGAAGAGTATATGGAGAGAAAAAGAGAGGTTAAGAGAGTGGTGAAGCAATGTAAAAAGAGAGCAAATGAGAGAGTGGGTGAGATGTTATCAACAAATTTTGTTGAAAATAAGAAAAAGTTTTGGAGTGAGATTAATAAGTTGAGGAAGCCTAGAGAACAAATGGATTTGACAGTTAAAAATAGGAGAGGAGAGTTATTAAATGGAGAGTTAGAGGTATCGGGAAGATGGAGGGAATATTTTGAGGAGTTGTTAAATGTTGATGAAGACAGGGAAGCTGTGATTTCGTGTATAGGGCAAGGAGGAATAACATCTTATAGGAGTGAGGAAGAGCCAGTTGTGAGTGTAGGGGAAGTTCGTGAGGCAGTGGGTAGAATGAAAGGGGTAAGGCAGCTGGGATTGATGGGATAAAGATAGAAATGTTAAAAGCAGGTGGGGATATAGTTTTGGAGTGGTTGGTGCTATTATTTATTAAATGTATGGAAGAGGGTAAGGTACCTAGGGATTGGCAGAGAGCGTGTATTGTTCCTTTGTATAAAGGCAAAGGGGACAAAAGAGAGCTCAAAAAATATAGGGGAATAAGTCTGTTGAGTATACCTGGTAAAATGTATGGTAGAGTTATTATTGAAAGAATTAAGAGTAAGATGGAGAGCAGGATAGCAGATGAACAAGGAGGCTTTAGGACAGGTAGGGGGTGTGTAGACCAAGTGTTTACAGTGAAACATATAGGTGAACAGTATTTGGATAAGGGTAAAGAGGTTTTTGTGGCATTTATGGATTTGGAAAAGACGCATGACAGGGTGGATAGGGGGGGCAATGTGGCAGATGTTGCAAATGTATGGAATTGGAGGCAGGTTACTGAGAGCAGTGAAGAGTTTATACGAGGATAGTGAGGCTCAGGTTAGAGTGTGTAGGAGAGAGGGAGATTATTTCCCAGTAAAAGTAGGTCTTAGACAGGGATGTGTGATGTCACCATGGTTGTTCAATATATTTATAGATGGAGTTGTAAGAGAAGTAAATGCGCGGGTGTATGTAAGAGGTGTGGGGTTAAAAGTAAAAGAATCTAACACAAAGTGGGAGTTGTCACAGTTGCTCTTGGCTGATGACACTATACTTTTGGGAGATTCTGAAGAGAAGTTGCAGAGGTTAAGGCACTGTTAAGGGAGGAGTGCCTTTAAGACGATACTGTTAAGGGAGGAGTGCCTTTAAGACGGCACTGTTAAGGGAGGAGTGTCTTCAAGATGGCACTGTTAAGGGAGGAGTGCCTTCAAGATGGCACTTTGTCTGGCAGCAAGATGGAGTACTGTTCCACCTTCAATCAACTAGAAAACCTTTTAATCGTAATAAATCTGTTTCAGAAGATTTATTTCGATTCTTCAGAGGATTTATTACTGACCCTCTTCGGAGGGTGAGTAAGGATGGTGGTGGTGGTGATGATCATGGTGGTGGTGGAGAATAACAGTGGTGTTGATGAGAGTGGTAGTGGTGGTTGACAATGAGTGTGAATAGTTGTTGCAAATGTGGTTGTGGGTGTGAGTGGTTGCTGCGCAACCCATGAACCTTAGAGTGAGACAGTAGGCCTATCTTAGGCCCAAGACACTTGCGGACAGAAGCAATGTGTCCCCTCACTCAAAAAAAAAAAAAATCCAGCCAGTTTTTACTTAAATTATTTATTCTTTGACCATAAAGTCAAAAAGAGAGCTTACTACCCATTTTTACCTAACACAAAAATACATTATAACAAATCAAGCTCTGGAGAGAAAGTACACAATTATACTTTTTTTTTCAGTAATGTCCAGATGGAGGTATAGGTTGCAGGATGGAGGTATAGGTTGCAGGATGGAGGTATAGGTTGCAGGATGGAGGTATAGGTTGCAGGATGGAGGTATAGGTTGCAGCCCATCGCATGAGACGTGTGCTCTTGTTCCTTATGGAACTGAAGTAGGTCAGTGGATTGTGATCACTGAAGGCAAGGACCATGAGCTGCGCTGAGACCAAAAAAATGTCAAAATGTTCCAAAGCAAGTACCAGGCCTGATAGGCCTTACATTTGTTCGAGTAGGCCACTGTATGAAGGACTTCCCTCATCTGGAGACAATATGGGAGCAGAACATATCTGACGGTTGGTACAGTCAAAGGCCTCTTGACAACTGGAGGACCCGGTAAAACTAACTTTATTACTTGTAAGAGAGGGTAGGGGGGGACTACAAAATTACGGCAGAACCTTCTATAAAACTTTGTCATTCCTAAAAAAAATTGAAGGGACTTCTTATTCTGGGGAACAGGATAATTTGAATGGCCAAATTTTTGGCAAATTTTGTGCCACCTTACCACTATAAATTTCATGGACTAAGAAAGTTAGTGTAGACTGCCAGAAGATGACTTACTAAGATTTATAGTTAGCTTTAATGTTTTGAACCTCTTAAGAGATTTTTGAGATGGGATACATGTTTATGTCAGAAACTACAACTATATCATCTGGGTAGGTCGCTGTGCCTTCAAGTCCTTTAATAGCCTGATGGATCAGTTTTTGGAAACAGGTGGGCAAGTTCCTCACTTCAAAGGTTGTCACAATATATTGATAGTGATCTGGAAGTATGAAGGCAGAAATCTCCTTTGCTTTATCTGTTAAAGGTACGTGGTAGTATCCTCTAATTAAATCTAATTTAGAAACAAACAAGGTCCACTAAGTTGTCCATTCGTGGAAGAGGGTAAGCATCTGGCACTGTGACCTCATTCACTGTATGGTAATCTGTAAACATCCGAAAACCTCCATCAGGCTTTTGAACAAGGCTGCACAGTCATGGCCACCGGCTGGAATCCTCCTCCTCTAATGTATGTGGTAGCTGAAACGCTGCTTCCTGCTGAAGTAATTTCTGTTTTTTTCAGGATTACTTCTGCAGGGAGAGAATTTAATAAGTTTAGTGTGATACCCAGGTTGCACATTTTCGGAACATCTGAACAGGGGCATATCTATGGAAAAATAGTGCCTATGGCAAGCATTGAAAATGCGTCCCTGTCCAAACATCTGATACTCATCTTTTAGAAAACTTTACCATAAAATCACAAATTATGGCACTGGAGGAAAATTACAACTGTACCTTCCTTGTTTTCACTGATGTAAATTGGCCTGTGGTGTGCTCAAATTGGTCTGTGATGTGCTCAAATTGGTCTGTGATGTGCTCAAATTGGTCTGTGGTGTGCTCAAATTGGTCTGTGATGTGCTCAAATTGGTCTGTGATGTGCTCAAATTGGTCTTTGATGTCCTCAAATTGGTCTGTGATGTGCTCAAATTGGTCTGTGATGTGCTCAAATTCAGTTTTTTTATTTTCTTCTCTTTGTACACTCAGCAGAGCAAGATCACAGAGTCTGCCATGACCAATAGAGGCATTCAAATACGAAAGTATTGGTATTTTCACTTAATAATTTATATAAGTGGTTTAACATCATAGCCATCCTAGTGCTTCTCACCCATGATAAACAAAGACAGATCATACATATGTAGAAAAATTTTCATTCTCCGAGGATGGCTTGCCTGACTTTAATAGAAACTGCTAAGTGGTGCCTTCCTTCAAGTGGTGCCCAGGGCACCTGTCATAACATAAATACGCCACTGCATCCGAAAATATGTCGAGATGGGTCAGTAGAAGGATGTAGAGTAATATTATCTGGGCTTCTGCATGGTAGGGCGAGGACCCTGGAGGATGGCTGAGTTAGGAAGCCTTACTTGAATCTCTGGAAGTGTGTACAGGAAATGAGGGTCGTCAACAGGGTCTGGGAAGGAGGACAAAGTCATTACTGGGACCTGAAGTGACCCAAGTTGGGTTTACCTAGAGGTGTTACCACGTAATTTAGGTCAGAATTCCTTTTTACCACTTGCATCGGGCCCATAAACAACGCTTTTAAAGTGTGACCAGGCACAAGTTCCTGGACCAACATCTGGTCTCTTGGGTCAAAGAAGCGAAATTTAAAAGTTTTTTCATACCTCTGTTTCATGTTGTTTTCTTGTGTGTTTATGCTGGTCGTAGCCAGCTGGGGAGGGAACCATGGATCGTGAATGTTCTCAGTGTTTTTAAATATTTATATAAAACACAGTCAAATATCTCCTTTCCTCTCCAAACAATCATCCCCCATCCTTCCTTCCTTCCTTCCTTCCATCCTTCCTTCCTTCCGTAAACAACGAAATACAGGACTGCTACTCTAGGGGTCATTTATGTGCCTTTGGTCTACAATATTTATGATTCTACAGTTTTATTAATGTTAGTGGCGGTGGTCACTCCTCTTTTCTACCACACGCCTGAAGCCAGCGATACACACCTGAAACCAGCGCTACGCACCTGAAGCCAGCGATACACACCTGAAGCCAGCGCTACGCACCTGAAGCCAGCGATACACACCTGAAGCCAGCGATACACACCTGAAGCCAGCGATACACACCTGAAGCCAGTGATACACACCTGAAGCCAGCGATACACACCTGAAGCCAGCGATACACACCTGAAGCCAGCGATACACACCTGAAGCCAGCGCTACGCACCTGAAGCCAGCGATACACACCTGAAGCCAGCGCTACGCACCTGAAGCCAGCGATACGCACCTGAAGCCAGCGATACACACCTGAAGCCAGCGATACACACCTGAAGCCAGCGATACACACCTGAAGCCAGCGATACACACCTGAAGCCAGCGATACACACCTGAAGCCAGCGATACACACCTGAAGCCAACGATACGCATCTGAAGCCAACGCTACGCAAGTGAAGCCAGCGATACACACCTGAAGCCAGCGATACACACCTGAAGCCAGCGCTACGCACCTGAAGCCAGCAATACACACCTGAAGCCAGCAATACACTCCTGAAGCCAGCGCTACGCACCTGAAGCCAGCGATACACAAATGAAGCAAGCGATACACACCTGAAGCCAGCGATACGCATCTGAAGCCAGCGATACACACCTGAAGCCAGCAATACACACCTGAAGCCAGCGATACACACCTGAAGCCAGCGATACACACCTGAAGCCAGCGATACACACCTGAAGCCAGCGATACACACCTGAAACCAGTGATACACACCTGAAGCCAGCGCTACGCACCTGAAGCCAGCGATACACACCTGAAGCCAGCGATACACTCCTGAAGCCAGCGATGCACTCCTGAAGCCAGCGATACACACCTGAAGCCAGCGATACACACCTGAAGCCAGCGATACACACCTGAATCCAGCGATACACACCTGAAGCCAGCGCTACACACCTGAAGCCAGCACTACACACCTGAAGCCAGCGATACACACCTGAAGCCAGCGATACACACTTGAAGCCAGCGATACACACATGAAGCCAGCGATACACTCCTGAAGCCAGCGATACACACCTGAAGCCAGCGATACACACCTGAAGCCAGCGATACACACCTGAAGCCAGCGATACACACCTGAAGCCAGCGATACACGCCTGAAGAAAGCGATACACACCTGAAACCAGCGATACACACTTGAAGCCAGCGATACACACCTGAAGCCAGCGATACACACCTGAAGCCAGCGATACACACTTGAAGCCAGCGATACACACATGAAGCCAGCGATACACTCCTGAAGCCAGCGATACACACCTGAAGCCAGCGCTACACAACTGAAGCCAGGGATACACACCTGAAACCAGCGATACACACCTGAAGCCAGCGCTACGCACCTGAAGCCAGCGATACACACCTGAAGCCAGCGATACACTCCTGAAGCCAGCGATACACTCCTGAAGCCAGCGATACACACCTGAAGCCAGCAATACACTCCTGAAGCCAGCGATACACTCCTGAAGCCAGCGATACACACCTGAATCCAGCGATACACACCTGAAGCCAGCGATACACACCTGAAGCCAGCAATACACACCTGAAGCCAGCGATACACACCTGAAGCCAGCGATACACTCCTGAAGCCAGCGATGCACTCCTGAAGCCAGCGATACACACCTGAAGCCAGCGATACACTCCTGAAGCCAGCGATACACTCCTGAAGCCAGAGATACACACCTGAATCCAGCGATACACACCTGAAGCCAGCGATACACACCTGAAGCCAGCGATACACATCTGAAGCCAGCAATACACACCTGAAGCCAGTGATACACACCTGAAGCCAGCGATACACACCTGAAGCCAGCGATACACAGCTGAAGCCAGCGATACACGCCTGAAGCCAGCGATACACACCTGAAGCCAGCGATACACTCCTGAAGCCAGCGATACACACCTGAAGCCAGCGATACACACCTGAAGCCAGCGATACACACCTGAAGCCAGCGATACACACCTGAAGCCAGCGATACACGCCTGAAGCCAGCGATACACACCTGAAGCCAGCGATACACACCTGAAGCCAGCGATACACACCTGAAGCCAGCGATACACACCTGAAGCCAGGTTATTTGTCTAAACAATTTTTAAAGGTAAAGAAGGAAATAGCATCAATAACCCCTAACAACCTATTCTAGGAGAAGGTTAACATAGATTATTTTTCTGTACTGGTGAATTGATACTTTAAACTGCTTGTTATGCAGGTAATGGGACCCGTGGCCTGGTGGTAAAAGCTCTCGCTTCACACGGTGAGCGTCCGGGTTCGATTCCCGTCGAAGGGGTGGAAGCATTGGACGTGTTTCCTTACACCGGTTGTCTATGTACCTGGGTGTTAGTGGACTGGTGTGGGTCGCATCCTGGGACAAAACTGGCCTAATTTGCGGGAAATGCTCAGCATAACAAGTGGCTTTCTATATAGTAGTATGTCATTGATGTCAGCTATGGTCTGTATACCTTGTACATGTACTTGTAGTAAATAAAGATAATAATATTATTATTATTATTATTATTATTATTATTATTATTATTATTATTATTATTAATATCCACGTTGAAAGTGAAAACTCGCCCATCAGCAGGCAAAAATGCTGACCTGGAGAATGTACAGAGAACCTTCACGGGACACATAAGTACGATAAAGCACCTACATTACTGGGAACAGTTGAAGTACCTTGATCTGTATTCCCTGGAACGCAGGCGAGAAAGATACATGAAAATATACACATGGAAAATCCAATTGGGATTAGTCCCAAATTTGCACACGAAAATCACTCCCTACGAAAGCAAAAGACTCGGCAGGAGATGCAACATTCCCCAATGAAAAGCAGGTGTGCCACGAATTCGTAAGAGACAACACAATAAGTGTCAGGGGCCCAAGAATGTTCAACTGCCTCCCAGCATACATAAGGTGGATTTCCAATAGACCCCTGGCTGTCTTCAAGAAGGCACTGGACAGGCACCTAAACTCAGTATCTGACCAGCTAGGCTGTGGTTCGTATGTCGGTTTGCGTGCAGCCAACAGTAAAAGCCTCGTTGATCAGGCCCCGATCCATTGCGAGGCCTCACAGACCAGGCCACCGAAACCTTCTCCAGGTATAATCCAGGTATCGTGCCAACCTGCCATACAGTAGACAATCATGAAGGATTAAAGGTCAAATACTGTCATTAAAGGTCATTCAAACTTACATTAGGGAGCTTTATAAATGGGTTGGATGGATGCCAGTGTGATGGGTCAGTAGCTGCACTCTGCTGCCTGACAAATTAGAAAAAATAGAGAATATCTAAATCGTTGATGGAGAAAAATAGAGGGAGAGAGATGGAGAGAGAGAGAGTACGAACAGCAGGGACACATCTGTCAGAAGTGTACAGGGGCGTGGTAGAGAACGAGGTAGAGGACGTGGAGGTGGAAGACATCAGCGTTTCAGCTACCACATACATTAGTATGTGGTAGCTGAAACGCTGCTTCCTACTGAAGTAATTTCTGTTTTTTTTTTCAGGATTACCTCTGCAGGGAGAGAGTTTAATAGGTTTAGCATGTTACCAAGGTTGCACAGACGTCTCACCATCCACCAACACAGTCCCAGGAAAACATTCAACAGATACACAATCATCAGACTCACCAGCGGCAGAACCTGCGGAAAAATCAGCAGCGAAACACAAGAGGTGCAACAAATAGGAGTCCACCCTCCCGGGCCCCTAGGCAGTGCTCTCGCTATCACCGGAGGTGGCACACCACTAACCAGGTGCAATTACTGCCACAAGAGGGGACATCAGGAGGACCAGTGTCGGAAGAAAAACGAATTTGATAGATAGGACCTCCTGTTTAGAGACCTGTTCTCGGAACAAACCAGCTGGATCTCTGAATTAGTGAGCACACTCACACGTCACCCACTCAGCTACTCCTGTCTCAGCACCAGAAGGTGGTATTGTGCCTTATACAAGACCACAGACCTACATCCAAGCAGCTGCCTCGGTGTCCTACCTCTCTCAAGGGCAGGCACCTTACACACCTTACACACCACCTCAAGCTGAACACACCATGAGGAGACAGTCTATCAACATCCTGTCGGCCAACATTAGAGGTTTCATTTACAGTGTTGGAGAGCTCACACACAGTTTTGTGAACACTCGACGTAGCCAGCAATTCTTGCTGGCTACACCTCATGGTTGAGAAGAGACAGGCAAGGGCAAGGAGGAGGTGTTGCTGTGTGCTTCTCTAAAAGTGTACATGACCAGCACATTGATGTTGCCATCCCTACTCATCTTGAAATGATGTTCTTCAAGCTATGCATAAACACTAGTACCTCTGTACTAGTATGTGGCAATGTACAGACCTCAGTGTGGCAACATGCAGACCCCATCAACTTTCTAATGGAAAATGTGGACTCCCTTCTGCTCCAACACAACTGTCAACATATTATAATCGTTGGAGACCTCAACCAACATCTTATACAGAAGGACTTTGATGACCTTCTTGCAGTGTTTGGCATGAGAAACTTTGTTGATTTCTCTACTCACATCTCTGGCTCCTCCCTCGACCCAGTAGTGAGTGATCTGGCAGAAGGTATAGTCACTTGTCAACCCCTCGGCTATGTTGGATCATCTGACCACAAGGCTGTTTTTATGACACTAAAGATCTCAACAGAGCGAGGTGAGGAGTCCACACGCTCAACCTGGCTATGGGAAAGAGGTAATTGGCCAGCCCTTTGCTCTGAGCTCGCCACCACCGAGTGGAATGTTCTTCTCCAAGGGGATGTTGACAACCAAGTGAAAACCTTCACTAGACACATCCTTACATAAGAACATAAGAAAGGAGGAACACTTCAGCAGGTCTGTTGGCCCATACTAGGCAGGTCCTTCACAATCCATCCCACTAACAGAATATTTGCTCAACCCAATTTTCAATGCTACCCAAGAAATAAGCTTTGACAATTCTACCCACTCATGCGCGAGTCCCACTCAAATCCAACCCCTCTCACTCATGAATTTATCCAACCTAAATTTAAAACTACCCAAGGTCCTTGCTTCAATAACCCTACTAGGCAGACTGTTCCACTCATCAACTACCCTATTTCCAAACCAATACTTTCCTATATCCTTTCTAAATCTAAACTTATCTAACTTGAATCCATTATTGCGGGTTCTCTCTTGGAGAGATATCCTCAAGACCTTATTTATATCCCCTTTGTTAATACCCATTTTCCACTTGTATACCTCGATCATGTCTCCCCTCATTCTACGTCTTACAAGTGAATGTAATTTTAGGGTCTTCAATCTTTCTTCGTAAGGAAGATTTCTAATGCTATGTATTAATTTAGTCATTCTACGCTGAATGTTTTCTAACGAATTTATGTCCATTCTGTAATATGGAGACCAGAACTGAGCTGCGTAATCTAGGTGAGGCCTTACTAATGATGTATAAAGCTGTAATATAACCTCTGGACTTCTGTTGCTAACACTTTGATATAAATCCCAGTAATCTATTTGCCTTATTACGTACGCTTAGGCATTGCTGTCTTGGTTTAAGGTTGCTGCTTACCATCACCCCCAAGTCCTTCTCGCAATCTGTATGGCTAAGTTCTACGTTATTTAACTTATAAGTGCTTGGGTTATGGACACTCCCGAGCTTCAGAACCTTGCATTTATCTACATTGAACTGCATCTGCCACTTTTCTGACCACGAATTAAGTTTGTCTAAATCTTCCTGAAGTTCTATGACATCTATGTTTGAATCAATTATCCTACCTATCTTCGTGTCGTCGGCGAATTTGCTCATATCACTAGTAATTCCCTCATCAAGGTCATTGATATATATTATAAATAACAATGGGCCTAAGACTGATCCCTGTGGAACACCACTTGTTACAAGTCCCCATTCGGATTTAACCCCATTTATGCACACTCTCTGCTTCCTATTGGTGAGCCATGACTCGATCCATGACAGCACTTTTCCCCCAATGCCATGAGCTGCCACTTTCTTTAACAGTCTCTGGTGCGGTACTCTATCAAAAGCCTTACTAAAGTCTAAATAAACAATATCGAATTCTTTATCGTGATCAACAGCCTCAAAAGCTTTACTGAAGAAGGTTAATAAATTAGATAGGCAGGAACGGCCCCTCGTGAATCCATGCTGGGTATCATTAATCAAATTATGGTTATCTAGATGGCTTCTAATAATATCAGTTATAATTGACTCTAGTAATTTAACTACAATTGAGGCAGTATGTGACGAAGCCTACAGATTAGCCTTGGTTTGGCTTTCGTTGTAGAGAGGCTGCTACTACTAAGTACAAGGCATGGCGAAGGTATAAGAGACATCCTACCACCTATAACAGGAACTTGCACAGGCAAGCCTGTAGGCATATGGGTGAAGTTCAAAAGTGGGCCATCGATTAATGGGATGTGGACACAAAAAGAAAGCTAGTATCAGGTAAAGTAGGCTCTAAAACCTGGTGGTCCCTGGTCAAGGACAGACAAGATTATCTGCCTGATGAACTCATTCCACCTCTAAATCGACAGGATGGGACCACCTCTACTAATAGTCAAGAGAAAGCGGACCTCTTTGCCGAACACTTTGCTACCAAGATGCAAGTTCCTGATCCAGCAAGGGACCCTCCTTGACTAGCTTCAAGAACTGTGTCTAAACTGTCAGTGGTGACAATAAGGCAGGATGAGGTGCATTTCATTCTTAAATGCTTGACCAAGAAAAGGCTGTGGGCCCAGACAAGTTGAGCCCAAGATTGCTGAGAAGATGTGCAAACCAGCTAGCTTGCATCTTTCAGCACTGCCTAGTACAGTGTAAATGGCCTTCTCTGTGGAAAGAGGAAGGGCAGAAATCAGCAACTACAGACCAGTGTCACTCCCGTCAATCACTGGCAAGATCTTTGAGACAAATGACAGAGTTTTTTGACTACCACTCACTACTTTGTGATCGTCAATATGGCTCCAGGAAAGGTTACTCTGCTGCTGATATGTTGTTAAACCTCTCCACTAAATGGCACCAGTCACTGGATGAATCCAAAGTCAACTGTGTGGTAGCACTGGACATTGCTGGTACTTTCGACCGAGTGTGGCACCAGGGCCTCTTGGCAAAACTGCAAGCACTGGGAATTGCAGGCTCTACACTATGTCTCCTCAGTGATTATCTTCATGGTAGATCGCTAAGGGTAGTTCTCAATGGAACAGAATCAGCAAGACATCCTATTGGGGCAAGTGTTCCACAAGGAAGTGTGCTGGGACCATTGTTATGGAATATCTACTTCAATGACCTTTTTCATTTCATCCCAGAATCCCATGCGTATGCAGACAACTGCACTCTGGGATTTACTTATCCAAGAGAAGAAATGCCAGCTGCCCTAAGCTACATCAATCACCAGCTAAGAGCTATATCAGCTTGGGGAACCCGATGGCAAGTAACATTTGCACCTGAGAAAACACAAACGATGATGGTCTCTAGGCACCATGATGGTATTGCCGGTGCAGTATTAAGTATGAATGGGAGAGTGTTGGTACTTTGGGAAGAAGTTGATATCCTTGGGGTGAAATTTGACTTCAAACTGACCATGAAGAACCACGTTGTAAATCTTGCAAACAAGACAGCCAGGAATCTTACAACACTTCGACGTATCTCGCATCTGCTTGACAGTAGGGGTTACAAGATTCTATATGAGGCACAAGTACGCTCACACCTTGAATATGCTCCACTTTCTTGGTTTGCCCCCCCCCCTCTCCTCTGCGACTGCTTGACAGAGTAGAGAACAGAGCAAGACGTCTCATCTCTCGCCTGGACCCATCCTGGATAGATCTGTCATTTCAGCAGAACCTTCAACACAGGAGGGATGTGGGTGGCCTTACTGTTATGTACAAGGCCAACATTGTCAAAATACCACACATGGCTCCACCTCGAGGAGAGTGAGAAGCAAGCTTCTATACCACAAGACGGGCAGAAAGCAGCAACTTCACTCTGGCTGTAACCTTCTCCAGAACATCACTTCATCTGAGATCATTTATTTCCAGAATGACTCGAGTCTGGAACACATTCGTACAGCATTATGATGTCAACGAGATAAAGTCAGTTGATCAAATGAAAATGCTGGCCGACAGATGGCTCCAACTTCATCCTGTTCCCTACTTGTATGTTTCATAACAATAAAAATACTTTCAAATGAGCTGATGTAGGTAAGAGCTCTTAGCTTGTCAATAAAGTTAGGAACCCTTAACTTGTAAATAGCTTGTTAATAAAGCTAGGAATCCTTAACCTAACCTTGTCAAACCCTGTGTAAAGAAGACGTGTCTTGTGTGCTCTCTGTCAATCTGAAGAAGATGTCCTCTCTTGAGCTACTCTACCAGCAGCTGAAGGAAGAACTGAGGGTAGCTAAGCTTGAGATACAGCGACTGACTGAGGAAAACAAGAGGATTCGTAGTAATCCTCCTGTTGAGAATCCTCAAGCCAGGAAAGGAACCTGGACAGTGGCTAAAACGCATGGGACAAAGTTAAGGCTCAAGAGGACGGGTGGAGAGGTAGAAACAACGAAGACCCAGGAGAATGTTGTGGAAACATCGAACCCATTCTCCGTGCTACCCGATGAATGTGAGTCGACTTCTGGGAGCGTCACGACGAAAGACACAAAGGAAGGTAAAAACATTGTTGTTGTTGGGGACAGTCAGGTTAGGTACATGGATAGGGCTTTCTGTTTGATTGATAGGAGTAGGAGACAGAGGGTTTGCTTTCCTGGGGCTGGGATGGAGGATATTGTTAGCCGTCTGGACGACATCATGAGAGGTAATGGGAGCAATCCTATTATCTGTCTCAGTGCTGGAGGCAACGATGTTGGCAGACGTAGGAGTGAGGACCTGACTAGCAGGTTTAGGTCAGCAATAGACATAATTAGGAAGAAGGGTGGGAACCCTGTCATATGTGGTATTTTGCCAAGGAGAGGAGTTGGAAATGAATGGCTGTCCAGGGCAATTGGTGTCAATTGCTGGCTGGACAAATACTGTAAGGAA
>WNWK01042924.1:0-15747 GCA_009830355.1 Cherax destructor | reverse complement strand
AGTATACGAGGCATTTCTCTCCCCACCGACCAGTATACACTCCAACTGCTCATCTCACAGAAGCTCACGAATCTGTGGACCAACAAATTCACCACAATTGATTTTTGCTTCATTGAGCCTCAAGGATTTTCCACCGAGGTTCTTTAATGCTGCCACAGTTTTGTCCATAACTTGAACGTGTCAGGATTGTACCACAATCCTGCTCGAGTCTTCAAGTGGACGATACTGAACATTTTTTGTTCAAGGGTTCACTGAGTGTCAGGTGGCTAATACTTTTTGATGTAATGAGAAGTCCTGATCTGGATATCCCACTCACACAGAAAACAGCGATTCTTAGTGTAGCCTCGCTGGTGTACAAGCAACTTAGTGTAGCCTCGCTGCAGTATAAGCATCTTAGTGTAGCCTCGCTACAGTACAAGCATCTAAGTGTAGCCTCGCTGCAGTACAAGCATCTTAGTGTAGCCTCGCTACAGTACAAGCAACTTAGTGTAGCCTCGCTGCAGTATAAGCATCTTAGTGTAGCCTCGCTACAGTACAAGCATCTTAGTGTAGCCTCGCTGTAGTATAAGCATCTTAGTGTAGCCTCGCTACAGTACAAGCATCTTAGTGTAGCCTCGCAGTACAAGCAACTTAGTGTAGCCTCGCTACAGTACAAGCAACTTAGTGTAGCCTCGCTGGTGTACAAGCAACTTAGTGTAGCCTCGCTGCAGTACAAGCAACTTAGTGTAGCCTCGCTGCAGTACAAGCAACTTAGTGTAGCCTCGCTGCAGTACAAGCAACTTAGTGTAGCCTCGCTGCAGTACAAGCAACAATTAGCCTCGCTGCAGTACAAGCAACTTAGTGTAGCCTCGCTGCAGTACAAGCAACTTAGTGTAGCCTCGCTGCAGTACAAGCAACTTAGTGTAGCCTCGCTGCAGTACAAGCAACTTAGTGTAGCCTCGCTGCAGTACAAGCAACTTAGTGTAGCCTCGCTGCAGTACAAGCAACTTAGTGTAGCCTCGCTGTAGTACAAGCAACTTAGTGTAGCCTCGCTGCAGTACAAGCAACTTAGTGTAGCCTCGCTGCAGTACAAGCAACTTAGTGTGGCCTCGCTGCAGTACAAGCAACTTAGTGTGGCCTCGCTGCAGTACAAGCAACTTAGTGTAGCCTCGCTGCAGTACAAGCAACTTAGTGTAGCCTCGCTACAGCAAGCAACTTAGTGTAGCCTCGCTGCAGTACAAGCAACTTAGTGTGGCCTCGCTACAGTACAAGCAACTTATTGTAGCCTCGCTGCAGTCAAGCAGACTAGTGTGCTGCCAGTACAAGCAATTAGTGTAGCTCTCGCTGCAGTATAAGCAAGTGTAGCTCGCTGCAGTTAAGCAACTTAGTGTAGCCTCGTTCAGTATAAGCAACTTGTGTAGCCTGCTGCGTACAAGCAACTTTTAGCCTCGGCAGTATAAGCCTTAGTGTGCCTCAGCTTGTACAAGCAACTTAGTGTAGCCTCGACTGAGTATAACAACTTAGATGTAGCCTCGCTGAGTTAAGCAACTTAGTGTAGCCTCGCTGCAGTATAAGCAACTTAGTGTAGCCTCCTCAGCAGTATAAGCAACTTACTGTAGCCTCGCTGCAGTATAAGCATCTTAGTGTAGCCTCGCTGCAGTACAAGCAACTTAGTGTAGCCTCGCTGCAGTATAAGCAACTTAGTGTAGCCTCGCTGCAGTATAAGCAACTTAGTGTAGCCTCGCGTACAAGCAACTTAGTGTAGCCTCGCTGCAGTTAAGCAACTTAGTGTAGCCTCGCTGCAGTAAAGCAACTTAGTGTAGCCTCGCTGCAGTATAAGCAACTTAGTGTAGCCTCGCTGCAGTATAAGCAACTTACTGTAGCCTCGCTGCAGTATAAGCATCTTAGTGTAGCCTCGCTGCAGTACAAGCAACTTAGTGTAGCCTCGCTGCAGTATAAGCAACTTAGTGTAGCCTCGCTGCAGTATAAGCAACTTAGTGTAGCCTCGCTGCAGTATAAGCAACTTAGTGTAGCCTCGCTGCAGTATAAGCAACTTAGTGTAGCCTCGCTGCAGTATAAGCAACTTAGTGTAGCCTCGCTGCAGTATAAGCAACTTAGTGTAGCCTCGCTGCAGTATAAGCATCTTAGTGTAGCCTCGCTGCAGTATAAACAACTTAGTGTAGCCTCGCTGCAGTACTAAGCAACTTAGTGTAGCCTCGCTGCAGTACTAAGTCTGAACTTAGTGTAGCCTCGCTGCAGTAAAGCAACTTATAGTGTCAGTAACCTTAGCTGCAGTACAAGCAACTTAGTGTAGCCTCGCTGCAGTATAAGCAACTTATGTAGCCTCGCTGCAGCTGCCAGTTAACAACTTAGTGTAGCCTCGCTGCAGTACAAGCAACTAGTGTAGCCTCGCTGCAGTACAAGCAACTTAGTGTAGCCTCGCTGCAGTAAAGCAACTTAGTAGCTCAGTAAACACAGTGTAGCTCTGCAGTAAACTTAGTGTAGCCTCGCTGCAGTATAAGCAACTTAGTGTAGCCTCGCTGCAGTATAAGCAACTTAGTGTAGCCTCGCTGCAGTACAAGCAACTTAGTGTAGCCTCGCTGCAGTATAAGCAACTTAGTGTAGCCTCGCTGCAGTACAAGCAACTTAGTGTAGCCTCGCTGCAGTATAAGCAACTTAGTGTAGCCTCGCTGCAGTATAACATAGTGACTCGCTGCGTAAAGCACTTAGTGTAGCCTCGCTGTAGTATAAAGCAACTTAGTAAGCCTTGCTGCATAAAGCAACAGGTAGCCTCGTAGTATAGCAACTTAGTGTAGCCTCGCTGAGTATAAGCAACTTAGTGTAGCCTCGCTGCAGTACAAGCAACTTAGTGTAGCCTCGCTGCAGTACAAGCAACTTAGTGTAGCCTCGCTGCAGTATAACTATGTAGCCTCAGTATAAGCATCTTAGTGTAGCCTCGCTGCAGTATAAGCAACTTAGTGTAGCCTCGATGTAGTATAAGCATCTTAGTGTAGCCTCGCTGCAGTATAAGCAACTTAGTGTAGCCTCGCTGCAGTATAAGCAACTTAGTGTAGCCTCGCTGCAGTATAAGCAACTTATTGTATCGTCGCTACAGTATAAGCAACTTAGTGTAGCCTCGCTGCAGTATAAGCAATTTATTGTATCTTCGCTACAGTATAAGCATCTTATTGTAGCCTCACTGCAGTATAAGCATCTTAGTGTAGCCTCGCTATAGTATAAGCATCTTAGTGTAGCCTCGCTGCATTATAAGCATCTTAGTGTAGCCTCGCTGTAGTACAAGCAACTTAGTGTAGCCTCGCTGGAGGTCATGACACTCACAACATTCTGGAGGTCATGTCACTCACAACATCCTAGAGGTCATGTCACTCACAACATCCTGGAGGTCATGCCACTCACAACATCCTGGAGGTCATGACACTCACAACATCCTGGAGGTCATGACACTCACAACATCCTGGAGGTCATGACACTCACAACATCCTGGAGGTCATGACACTCACAACATCCTGGAGGTCATGACACTCACAACATCCTGGAGGTCATGACACTCACAACATCCTGGAGGTCATGACACTCACAAAATCCTGGAGGTCATGACACTCACAACATCCTGGAGGTCATGACACTCACAACATCCTGGAGGTCATGACACTCACAACATCCTGGAGGTCATGCCACTCACAACATCCTGGAGGTCATGACACTCACAACATCCTGGAGGTCATGCCACTCACAACATCCTGGAGGTCATGCCACTCACAACATCCTGGAGGTCATGCACTCACAACATCCTGGAGGTCATGCCACTCACAACATCCTGGAGGTCATGCACTCACAACATCCTGGAGGTCATGCTCACTCAACATCCTGGAGGTCATGCCACTCAACATCCTGGAGGTCTTGCACTCACAACATCCTGGAGGTCATGCACTCACAACATCCTGGAGGTCATGCCACTCACAACATCCTGGAGGTCATGCCACTCACAACATCCTGGAGGTCATGCACTCACAACATCCTGGAGGTCTGCCTCACAAATCCTGGAGGTCATGCCACTCACAACATCCTGGAGGTCATGCACTCACAACATCCTGGAGGTCATGCACTCACAACATCCTGGAGGTCATGCCACTCAAACATCCTGGAGGTCATGCACTCACACATCCTGGAGGTCATGCCACTCACAACATCCTGGAGGTCATGTCACTCAAACATCCTGAGGTCATGCACTCACAACATCCTGGGGGTCATGCACTCACAACATCCTGGAGTCATGCACTCACAACATCCTGGAGGTCATGCCACTCACAACATCCTGGAGGTCATGCACTCACAACATCCTGGAGGTCATGCCACTCACAACATCCTGGAGGTCATGCCACTCACAACATCCTGGAGGTCATGCCACTCACAACATCCTGGAGGTCATGCCACTCACAACATCCTGGAGGTCATGCCACTCACAACATCCTGGAGGTCATGCCACTCACAACATCCTGGAGGTCATGCCACTCAACATCCTGGAGGTCATGCCACTCACAACATCCTGGAGGTCATGCCACTCACAACATCCTGGAGGTCATGCCACTCACAACATCCTGGAGGTCATGACACTCACAACATCCTGGATGTCATGCCACTCACAACATCCTGGAGGTCATGACACTCACAACATCCTGGAGGTCATGACACTCACAACATCCTGGAGGTCATGACACTCACAACATCCTGGAGGTCATGACACTCACAACATCCTGGAGGTCTTGACACTCACAACATCCTGGAGGTCTTGACACTCACAACATCCTGGAGGTCATGACACTCACAAGATCATGGAGGTCATGACACTCACAAGATCATGGAGGTCATGACACTCACAAATCATGGAGGTCATGACACAACATCCTGGAGGTCATGACACTCACAACATCCTGGAGGTCATGACACTCACAACATCCTGGAGGTCATGACACTCACAACATCCTGGAGGTCATGACACTCACAACATCCTGGAGGTCATGACACTCACAACATCCTGGAGGTCATGACACTCACAACATCCTGGAGGTCATGACACTCACAACATCCTGGAGGTCATGACACTCACAACATCCTGGAGGTCATGACACTCACAACATCCTGGAGGTCATGACACTCACAACATCCTGGAGGTTATGCCACTCACAACATCCTGGAGGTCATGACACTCACAACATCCTGGAGGTCATGACACTCACAACATCCTGGAGGTCATGCCACTCACAACATCCTGGAGGTCATGACACTCACAACATCCTGGATGTCATGCCACTCACAACATCATGGAGGTCATGACACTCACAACATCCTGGAGGTCATGACACTCACAACATCCTGGAGGTCATGACACTCACAACATCCTGGATGTCATGCCACTCACAACATCCTGGAGGTCATGACACTCACATCCTGGAGGTCATGACACTCACAACATCCTGGAGGTAATTACACTCACAACATCCTGGATGTCATGTCACTCACAACATCCTGGAGGTCATGACACTCACAACATTCTGGAGGTCATGCCACTCACAACATTCTGGAGGTCATGTCACTCACAACATCCTAGAGGTCATGTCACTCACAACATCCTGGAGGTCATGTCACTCACAACATCCTAGAGGTCATGTCACTTACAACATCCTGGAGGTCATGCCACTCACAACATCCTGGAGGTCATGACACTCACGACATCCTGGAGGTCATGCCACTCACAACATCCTGGAGGTCATGACACTCACAACATCCTGGAGGTCATGCCACTCACAACATCCTGGAGGTCATGCCACTCACAAAATCCTGGAGGTCATGCCACTCACAACATCCTGGAGGTCATGACACTCACAACATCCTGGAGGTCATGACACTCACAACATCCTGGAGGTCATGACACTCACAACATCCTGGAGGTCATGACACTCACAACATCCTGGAGGTCATGCCACTCAGAACATCCTGGAGGTCATGACACTCACAACATCCTGGAGGTCATGACACTCACAAAATCCTGGAGGTCATGACACTCACAACATCCTGGAGGTCATGCCACTCACAACATCCTGGAGGTCATGCCACTCACAACATCCTGGAGGTCATGACACTCTTCAAATACTTTATTGGTAAAAATATTCTTCCTCTGCTACTTTACAATATAATCTCTATAAGATTTTCGTTGATGTAAAAATAAATCAATTCGACTGAACTTTAATTTAGTTAGTGTTTATTATATGGTGTCGGGTTTATTGATTCCAGCTGATTATATATTGCATACCTGCTATGTTACGATATATAATTCATGACACATGTGCAATTGTAAATTATGTTTTTAAATAAAATATATAAAAAAAGTGTTTATTAAATTATTAAAAACGGCACAATAGTCTGTCAGACCTTAATTCAGTCAGATATTATCATCAGGTATACGTAAGACCCTGAAAACTGAGATTAAATTAAACATAATTTAGTGTTTCATAACATTCATGGTGTAAAATTAATTACAATTCATATATCGCAGTACGTGAGAATATAAAGGAATATCGGTGACATTAACAAAGGGACAAGCTGACCACCTTGCAGAAGCAAACAACAAAATTATTTTTTGCCAAGAGATGGCGCCTCATGAAATGGTGCATTTTATTTTCGTCTCAGAAAGATTTTATTCTGAGTGTGTGATGTTGAATGTTTTACTTGTCAATATAGAGGTGAATGAAGTGATGTTGTGATGAGTGAATCATACGTGTATATTATTTATGGATACTCTTTACTTTTCTTAAGATAATTCAAGAAATTTTCCTCACTGTCTGATCCAAAACCGTCTCAGACTTCTTACATCTTACATCTCAAACACTGGAGGTCTTCAAAAAAACATTTATTTTTTTAGTTTTTTTTTTTATCTATAAGTTCCTTAATTTAATTTGAATAATCGTTTGAGAACACTTGCATTCAGTTTGGAATGTGTGAGTGTATGTGTATGTGTGTACTCACCTAGTTGTGGTTGCAGGGGTCGATTCATAGCTCCTGTGCGTGTGCTCACCTAGTTGTACTCACCTAGTTGTGGTTGCAGGGGTCGAATCATAGCTCCTGGCCCCGCCTCTTCACTGGCCGCTACTAGGTCACTCTCCCTCTCCTTAAAGCTATATATGGAACCTGCTTCCACTACATCGCTTCCTAAACTATTCCACTTCCCGACCACTCTGTGACTGAAGAAATACTTCCTAACATCCCTGTGATTCATCTGAGTGTTCAACTTCCAACTGTGTCCCCTTGTTGCTGTGTCCCATCTCTGGAACATTCTGTCTCTGTCCACCATGTCAATTCCTCTTAGTATCTTTTATGTCGTTATCATGTCCCCCCTATCTCTCATGTCCTCCAGTGTCGT
Source organism: Cherax destructor (assembly GCA_009830355.1). Classification (NCBI taxonomy): domain Eukaryota; kingdom Metazoa; phylum Arthropoda; class Malacostraca; order Decapoda; family Parastacidae; genus Cherax; species Cherax destructor. The sequence goes on along the minus strand of WNWK01042924.1, from coordinate 8,330 downwards.
CAGGTCGATTTCCTTTAACCTCTCCTCGTAGGACATGCCCCTTAGCTCCGGGACTAGTCTTGTTGCAAACCTTTGCACTTTCTCTAGCTTCTTTACGTGCTTGGCTAGATGTGGGTTCCAAACTGGTGCTGCATACTCCAGTATGAGCCTAACGTACACAGTGTACAGGGTCCTGAACGATTCTTTATTAAGATGTCGGAATGCTGTTCTTAGGTTTGCTAGGCGCCCGTATGCTGCAGCAGTTATTTGGTTGATGTGCGCCTTCCTTGAGTGAGGTTTGTAGTCTCTGTCCCCCTAGACTGTACTCTGTCTGCGGTCTTCTTTGCCCTCACCCAATCTTCATGACTTTGCACTTGGTGGGGTTGTACTCCAGGAATCAATTGCTGGACCAGGCTTGCAGCCTGTCCAGATCCCTTTGTAGTTCTGCCTGGTCCTCTTCCGATTGAATTCTTCTCATCAACTTCACATCATCTGCAAACAGGGACACTTCGGAGTCTATTCCTTACGTCATGTCGTGTATGTGTGTGTGTGTGTGTACTCACCTATTTGTGGTTGCAGGGGTCGAGTCATAGCTCCTGGCCCCGCCTCTTCACTGATTGCTACTAGGTCCTCTCTCTCCCTGCTCCATGAGCTTTATCAAACCTCGTCTTAAAACTATGTATGGTTCCTGCCTCCACTACGTCACTTTCTAGGCTATTCCACTTCCTGACAACTCTATGACTGAAGAAATACTTCCTAACATCCCTTTGACTTTGTGTGTGTACTCACCTAGTTGTACTCACCTAGTTGTGGTTGCAGGGGTCGATACATAGCTCCTGGCCCCGCCTCTACACTGGCCGCTACTGGGTCACTCTCCCTGCGCCATGAGCTTTATCATACCTCTCCTTAAAGCTATGTATGGAACCTGCCTCCACTACCTCTCTTCCCAAGCTATTCCACTTCCCGACCACTCTGTGACTGAAGAAATACTTCCTAACATCCCTGTGATTCATCTGAGTCTTCAACTTCCAACTGTGTCCCCTTGTTGCTGTGTCCCATCTCTGGAACATTCTGTCTCTGTCAACCTTGTCAATTCCTCTCAGTATTTTATATGTCGTTATCATGTCCCCCATTTCTCTCCTGTCCTCCAGTGTCGTCAGGTCGATTTCCCTTAACCTCTCCTCGTAGGACATACCCCTTAGCTCCGGGACTAGTCTTGTTGCAAACCTTTGCACTTTCTCGAGCTTCTTTACATGCTTGGCTAATTGTGAGTTCCAAACTGGTGCTGCATACTCCAGTATGGGCCTAACGTACACTGTGTACAAGGTCCTGAACGATTCTTTATTAAGATGTCGGAATGCTGTTCGTAGGTTTGCTAGGCGCCCGTATGCTGCAGCAGTTATTTGGTTGATGTGCGCCTCAGGAGATGTGCCTGGTGTTATACTCACCCCAAGATCTTTTTCCTTGATTGAGGTTTGTAGTCTCTGGCCCCCTAGACTGTACTCTGTCTGCGGTCTTCTTTGCCCTTCCCCAATCTTCATGACTTTGCACTTGGTGGGGTTGAACTCCAGGAGCCAATTGCTGGACCAGGCTTGCAGCCTGTCCAGATACCTTTGTAGTTCTGCCTGGTCCTCGTCCGATTGAATTCTTCTCATCAACTTCACATCATCTGCAAACAGGGACACTTCGGAGTCTATTCCTTCCGGCATGTCGTTCACAAATACCAGAAACAGCACCGGTCCTAGGACTGACCCCTGTGGAACCCCACTCGTCACCGGCGCCCACTCTGACACCTCGCCACGGACCATGACTCGCAGCTGTCTTCCTGACAGGTATTCCCTGATCCATTGTAGTGCCTTCCCTGTTATCCCTGCCTGGTCCTCCAGCTTCTGCACTAATCTCTTGTGTGGGACTGTGTCAAACGCCTTCTTACAGACCAAGAATATGCAATCTACCCACCCTCTCTCTCTTGTCTTACTGCTGTCACCCTGTCATAGAACTCCAGTAGGTTTGTGACACAGGATTTCCTGTCCGTCGTTGATTAGCTCATTCCTTTCTATGTGCTCCACCACTCTTCTCCTGTGTGTGTGTATGTGTGTGTGTGTGTGTGTGTGTGTATGTGTATGTGTGTGTGTGTGTGTCTGTTTGTATGTTTTTCTGATTTCTGGTCTCGAGGTGCTGATTATTTCTTACATTGATCCTGCACTCCACTTACATTGATCCTGCAGTCCACTTACATTGATCCTGCAGTCCACTTACATTGATCCTGCAGTCCACTTACATTGATCCTGCAGTCCACTTACATTGATCCTGCAGTCCACTTACATTGATCCTGCAGTCCACTTACATTGATCCTGCAGTCCACTTACATTGATCCTGCAGTCCACTTACATTGATCCTGCAGTCCACTTACATTGATCCTGCAGTCCACTTACATTGATCCTGCAGTCCACTTACATTGATCCTGCAGTCCACTTACATTGATCCTGCAGTCCACTTACATTGATCCTGCAGTCCACTTACATTGATCCTGCAGTCCACTTACATTGATCCTGCAGTCCACTTACATTGATCCTGCAGTCCACTTACATTGATCCTGCAGTCCACTTACATTGATCCTGCAGTCCACTTACATTGATCCTGCAGTCCACTTACATTGATCCTGCAGTCCACTTACATTGATCCTGCAGTCCACTTACATTGATCCTGCAGTCCACTTACATTGATCCTGCAGTCCACTTACTTGATCCTGCAGTCCACTTACATTGATCCTGCAGTCCACTTACATTGATCCTGCAGTCCACTTACATTGATCCTGCAGTCCACTTACATTGATCCTGCAGTCCACTTACATTGATCCTGCAGTCCACTTACATTGATCCTGCAGTCCACTTACATTGATCCTGCAGTCCACTTACATTGATCCTGCAGTCCACTTACATTGATCCTGCAGTCCACTTACATTGATCCTGCAGTCCACTTACAGTGATCCTGCAGTCCACTTACATTGATCCTGCAGTCCACTTACATTGATCCTGCAGTCCACTTACATAAGAACATAAGAACATAAGAAAGGAGGAACACTGCAGCAGGCCTGTTCGCCCATACTAGGCAGGTCCTTCACATTCCATCCCACTAACAGAATATTTGTTCAACCTAATTTTCAATGCTACCCAAGAAATAAGCTTTGATAATTATATTTACTCATGTGCAATTTCCACTCAAATCCAACCCCTTTCACTCATGAATTTATCCAACCTAAATTTAAAACTACCCAAGGTCCTTGCTTCAATAACCCTACTAGGCAGACTGTTCCACGTATCAACTACCCTATTTCCAAACCAATACTTTCCTATATCCTTTCTAAATCTAAACTTATCTAACTTGAATCCATTATTGCGGGTTCTCTCTTGGAGAGATACCCTCAAGACCTTATTTATATCCCCTTTGTTAATACCCATTTTCCACTTGTATACCTCGATCATGTCTCCCCTCATTCTACGTCTTACAAGTGTATGTAATTTAAGGGTCTTCAATCTTTCTTCGTAAGGAAGATTTCTAATGCTATGTATTAATTTAGTCATTCTACGCTGAATGTTTTCTAACGAATTTATGTCCATTCTGTAAAATGGAGACCAGAACTGAGCTGCGTAATCTAGGTGAGGCCTTACTAATGATGTATAAAGCTGTAATATAACCTCTGGACTTCTGTTGCTAACACTTCTTGATATAAATCCAGTAATCTATTTGCCTTATTACGTACGCTTAGGCATTGCTGTCTTGGTTTAAGGTTGCTGCTTACCATCACCCCCAAGTCCTTCTCGCAATCTGTATGGCTAAGTTCTACGTTATTTAACTTATAAGTGCTTGGGTTATGGACACTTCCGAGCTTTAGAACTTTGCATTTATCTACATTGAACTGCATCTGCCATTTTTCTGACCAGGAATTGAGTTTGTCTAAATCCTCCTGTAGTTCACTGACATCTACGTCTGAATCGATTATCCTACCTATCTTCGTGTCATCAGCGAATTTGCTCATATCACTTGAAATTCCCTCGTCAAGGTCATTTATATATATTATAAACAACAACGGGCCCAAAACCGATCCCTGAGGAACGCCACTTGTTACAGATCCCCACTCCGATTTAACCCCATTTATGCACACCCTCTGCTTCCTATTGGTGAGCCATGACTCGATCCATGACAACACTTTTCCACCAATGCCATGAGCAGCCACTTTATTTAACAGTCTCTGATGTGGTACTCTATCAAAAGCCTTACTAAAAACCAAATAAACAATATCGAATTCTTTATCATGATCAACTGCCTCAAAAGCCTTACTGAAAAAAGTTAATAAATTAGTTAGGCAGGAACGGCCCCTGGTGAATCCATGTTGAGTATCATTAATCAAATTATGCCTATCGAGATGGCTTCTTATGTTATCAGCTATAATCGACTCTAATAATTTGCCTACAATTGATGTTAGACTTATTGGGCGGTAATTTGATGGTAACGACTTGTCCCCTGCTTTAAAAATAGGAATTACATTAGCTATCTTCCACGTATCAGACACTACACCTGTTTGAAGAGATAGGTTAAAAATGTTAGTTAAGGGTTCACAGAGTTCAATTTTGCATTCCTTAAGAACCCTTGAAAAAAGCTCATCAGGGCCTGACGATTTATTTTGCTTCAAACGGTCTATCTGTTTGATAACCATTTCGCTAGTGACTGTGATACTACATAATTTATCTTCTTCAGGCCCACTAAAATACCTAATTCTTGGGATATTATTAGTGTCTTCCTGAGTGAAAACCGAGAGAAAATAATTATTAAAAATAGAGCACATTTCATTCTCTTTGTCAGTAAGATACCCATAATTATTTTTAAGGGGACCTATCTTATCTCTAACTTTTGTTCTATACACCTGGAAAAAACTTTTTGGGTTAGTTTTCGAATCCCTTGCAACTTTAATTTTGTAGTCCCGTTTAGCTTTTCTTATCCCCTTTTTAACATCCCTCTTAATGTCAATATACTGATTCATAAGATGACCCTCACCTCTTTTGATACGCCTATAAATTCCTTTCTTCTGCCCAAAAAGATATTTGAGCCTATTATTCATCCATTTTGGGTCATTTCTATTCGATCTAATTTCTTTATATGGGATAAATGTTCTTTGGGCAGCATGTATAGTGTTCAGAAAACTGTCATATTGATAGCTCTCTTCATTACCCCAGTCCACAGATGATAAGTGTTCTCTAAGTCCATTGTAATCTGCTAAGCGAAAACCTGGGACCGTTACTGAGTTATTCCTACTATGAAACTTCCATTCAATGCCAAAGGTAATTGATTTGTGGTCGCTTGCGCCGAGTTCCTCTGTAATTTCTAAATTATTAACAAGCGTTTCCTTGTTTGCCAGAACTAAGTCAAGCAGGTTATTTCCCTTGTAGGTTCTGTCACAAACTGCTTCAAAAACAATCTTGAACTACTTCTAAGAAGTCGCTAGATTCTAAATTCCCTGTCAAGAAATTCCAATCAATCTGACTAAAGTTAAAGTCCCCTAGAATTACTACGTTATCGTGCCTTGTGGCTTTAACAATTTCCTCCCAAAGTAGTCTCCCTTGTTCCCTATCTAAGTTTGGAGGACGGTAAATCACGCCTAAAATCAATTTTTCACACCCCTCTGAAAATTCTATCCAGACAGACTCTGTATGTGTTAATTCAGATTTATACCCGTTTTTATGCAACAATTTAAATGATCACGGACATAGAGTGCCACCCCACCCCCTTCCCGATACTTCTGTCTACTTGGAACAATTTAAACCCTGAATGTGACATTCGGCAGGCATGTCCGATTTTTCATATTAAACCATGTCTCAGTTATTGCAAAAACATCTATATTACCCGTACTTGCAACTAATCTCAACTCGTCCATCTTATTCCTAGCACTACGACTATTGGTGTAATATACATTTAAAGACCCTCCTTTCTCTTTACCCTTCCTGCTCATTTCTGTTTTTCCACTATACCTATTACTGTCCTTGTCACCTAGTGCCACTGGCTTTCCAACACCCCCCTTATTCTGCATATTTTTAGTTCCCCTAGAATTTATAACATTACTACACTGGGACTTCACTGGTTTCCCCCCATAACCCATACCACTAACTTTTTCTAGTTTAAAGCCCTAACAGCTCCCTCCACTGCAGTTGCCAGTGCCCCCACCCCAGACCTAGATAAGTGAACCCCATCCCTGGCATACATGTCATTTCTGCCATAGAAGGGGTCCCAGTTGTCAATGAATGTTACTGCATTTTCCTTACAGTATTTGTCCAGCCAGCAATTGACACCAATTGCCGTGGACAACCATTCATTTCCAACTCCTCTCCTTGGCAAAACACCACATATGACAGGGTTCCCACCCTTCTTCTTAATTCTGTCTATTGCTGACCTGTAGCTGCTAATCAGCTCCTCACTCCTACGTCTGCCAACATCGTTGCCTCCAGCACTGAGACAGATAATAGGATTGCTCCCATTACCTCTCATGATGTCGTCCAGACGGCTAACAATATCCTTCATCCCAGCCCCAGGATAACACACCCTCTGTCTCCTATTCCTCTCCTTAAGACAAAATTCCCTATCCATAAACTTAATCTGACTATCCCCAACTAAAACAATGTTCTTACCTCGACTGGCGGTGTGCATGACGTTCTCGACGGTCTTTGTAGAAATGGTCTTCGCTGGGATGTCCTCACATTCGTCATCCTTGGTCCCGTTCGTCGTGACGTTCCCAGTAGTCGACTCACATTCGTCTGATAGCACAGAAAAGGAGTTCGAAGTTTCCACAGCAGTCTCTTTCTTCTTCGTCGTTACTACCTCTCCATTCATCTTCTTGATCTTCAACTTCGTTCCATGAAGTCTGGCCACTGCCCAGGTTCCCTTCTTGACCTGAGGACTCACAACAGGAGGACTACTACGAATCCTCTTGTTTTCCTCCGTCAATCGCCGTATCTCTAGCTTCGCTACCCTCAATTCCTCCTTAAGCTGCTGGTAAAGTTGCTCAATAGGGGGCATCCTGGCTCAGTCCACAGGGAGCACACTAGACACGTCTCCCTTACATTGATCCTGCACTCCACTTACATTGATCCTGCAGTCCACTTACATTGATCCTGCAGTCCACTTACATTGATCCTGCAGTTCACTTACATTGATCCTGCAGTCCACTTACATTGATCCTGCAGTCCACTTACATTGATCCTGCAGTCCACTTACATTGATCCTGCACTCCACTTACATTGATCCTGCAGTCCACTTACATTGATCCTGCAGTCCACTTACATTGACCCTGCAGTCCACTTACATTGACCCTGCAGTCCACTTACATTGATCCTGCAGTCCACTTACATTGATCCTGCAGTCCACTTACATTGATCCTGCAGTCCACTTACATTGATCCTGCAGTCCACTTACATTGATCCTGCAGTCCACTTACATTGATCCTGCAGTCCACTTACATTGATCCTGCAGTCCACTTACATTGATCCTGCAGTCCACTTACATTGAACCTGCAGTCCACTTACATTGATCCTGCAGTTCACTTACATTGATCCTGCAGTCCACTTACATTGAACCTGCAGTCCACTTACATTGAACCTGCAGTCCACTTACATTGATTCTGCAGTCCACTTACATTGATCCTTCACTCCACTTACATTGATCCTGCAGTCCACTTACATTGATCCTGCAGTCCACTTACATTGATCCTGCAGTCCACTTACAGCTTCACACTGAATCTGTACTTGTATTACATTACTCATATTACACAATATTACGAAATCACTAATTATAAATAATTACGAAAATAATTAATTAGGAAATCACTAATTATAATAATAAACACAATAAAATTATTATTTGCGACCACTGTCAGCCTCAGAGTTATCTCTGAGTTACCAGACCTTACCACGTGGAGGCCAGTGGTTCGTCTTTAAGGTACACCCCCCCCCCCTCGCCTTCCCCAGGTTCATGTATCCAGGAATCCATCCGTTCGCTCCCGGATGTCTTCCCTTCCCCACGTCCTCAAGGTCAACCTCAACAACAACCTTCCCCAAGTTCATGTATCCAGGAATCCATCCGTTCGCTCCCGGATGTCTTCCCTTCCCCACGTCCTCAAGGTCAGCCTCAACAACAACCTTCCCCAAGTTCATGTATCCAGGAATTAATCCGTTCGCTCCCGGATGTCTCCCCTTCCCCACTTACCTAAGGTCAGCGGTGCCTTCCCCGGATTAGTGTCTCTAGGAGTCCACTTGTGTCACCTTAAGTGGACTCCCTTCCCCACTTACCCAGAGTCAGCGGTT
>WNWK01042923.1:7500-15748 GCA_009830355.1 Cherax destructor | reverse complement strand
ACACTTCCTCTCCAACACTGAAGGAGCGAGGACCGCCCGTCGTCGTACCGCTGCTTCATGGACCTCTGGCTAGTCTTAAGGTTGTCCGCTGCTATGCGTCTTGCCTGGTCCAATCGTTTCCTGAAAAGGATAACATCTTCCGGCGGGGAAACCTCATCTGCACCACCCAGCCAATGCTCCTTGAGAACGGTAAGTGGCCCCCTCACTGGATGACCATATACAAGCTCAAAGGGACTGAAACTGAGAGATTCCTGGGTGCTTTCCCGCACAGCAAACAAAAGAAAGGGAATCCCCTCGTCCCAATCACTAGAGTTATCCATGCAATAAGCTGCATCATGGTCTTAAGGGTTTGATGAAATCTTTCCACTACCCCCTGAGATTGAGGGTGATAGGCAGTTTAATATTTAGGCTGTACTTCTAACCCCTTTAACACATTTCTAAATAGTTTTGAAGTAAAGTTAGACCCTTGATCGGTTTGTACCTCCCGAGGAAAGCCAACATGAGAAAAGAACTTCATCAAAGCCCTTAAGACTACATGAGCTGTAATCTTATATAGAGGGACTGCTTTCAGGTACCTGGTAGTAGAGCAATTTGTTGTGAGTAAATAATCATTTCCCATTCTGGTCCTTGGGATTGGACCAACTACATCTACTATCAGCTTGCTGAAGGGTCCACCTGGTGCTGAAATAAGCTGAAAGGGAACAGGTTTAATACACGGACAAGGTTTCCCTCTACATTGACAGACATGATAGGTCTTACTATATTCTTCCACAGTCTCCCACAGCTGAGTCTTGAAGAAATGCCTGGAAACCTTGGACATCATCATTTGGTGACAAAACACTTGTTCTCCTTCCCTTGGTACTACAAACAGAGGCAACTTCTCTGTAAAAGTTTCCTCTCTGAAATGAAAGCACTTATTAAATTGTGAAACTGCTTCCTCAGCCACAGCTGAGGCTCTGCTCAGTGTGACATCATTCTCTATCTCATACCAGTACATCTCAAAGAATGTTTTGAGTTATTTTAACAGTCAAATAACTCTCCCGGTTAAGGCCCCCATGTTATGTTATTTTCCCCTATTTATCATCAAGGTTCTACATGTACTAGCATAGGGTATTTACTTAAAAGGTCTTAGGGTAAAAGGAGGACATTTATAGGCTAAAGATACTTACTCAGGTTAGCTGCTGCATCTGAAAACTTATTGGTCCTTTCACATTCCTCTCAAAGGTTATTTAAACCAACATTATAAAAATAGAGCTATATTAAGAAGTATATACATATAATGTACAAGTCTCCACTCCTAAACATATAATCAGCCTTTCCCAAAGCACATGGCTCAGCTGCCACCTTCAACTCTCTTTTTCTCAACATTTCTTAACCCTCCAGTGTCTTGATACACTGAAGATCACTGAATGTCATAGTAACATCGATCTACAACCCTCCCCATTACCTTTTGGGCACTCATTCAGCCCTGAAGCCGAGTTAAAATCAGCACCTACAACACCAGCTCACTCCAGCCGCCATTGTTCTCCAGGAGGAATTGTGGGAAGCCAGCATCTCTCTAAGCTCCTCCCCCTCAAACATAAACACATCACTTTGCATATCTCCACATGTACTCTCAATATATCTGTTATTACAATGAGACATGCAACTATTAATTAATTAGTTAATAAAATGTGTGCATTATTTATATAACCTATTATATTGAGAAAATCAGTTTAATCAGCTCTTAAGGTTTTAAGGCTGGCCAAGCATTTTAAACTCAACCCAAGCAGTACTTCTGATTAATTCAATATAATTAGGTATTCATGTTATTTAATTACAACAATACATGCTGGGTTCCAATAGCCCCCATAACAAGTCCATAATACCCCATAACATGGACCCCATCCTATATATATATATATATATATATATATATATATATATATATATATGGGTCAACGACATCATAAAGAGAACCCTTGCTACAGCTGGATGCCCAGCCGAGAGAGAGCCTCGATCACTACCAGCCAACAACGCCCACAACCCAGCAAACTGCCCCGACGGGATCACCATCTATCCTTGGAAGAATGTCAAGCTCTTAGCATGGGATTATACATGTGTGTCGACACTGGCTGACACCTACATCCATCACAGTGTCGGGCGACAGGGAGGAGCTGCTGACCACAGAGAGGAGTACAAGATCGGCAAGTACAGGGACATAAGCCAACAGTATCAATTTGTCCCAGTGGGATCAGAGACCTTGGGAGCGTGGGGAAAAAATGCAACACGTTTCCTTAAAGAACTGGGTTCCAGACTCATCCACACCACCAGGGACCCAAGGGCAGCCACGTTCATGTTCCAGCGTCTCGGCGTGGCCATCTAGAGGGGAAACGCATGCTGCATACTTGGCTCGCGTCCGGCTTCTGGGGAGCTGGAGGAGATTCATAATCTTTGATATATTGTACCATTTTATTCATGTTCATGTTTTCCATTGATGTATTCTGTCTATTAATAAAGCATTTCATCATTATATATAGGGGGTGGTAGGAGAAGAAAATATTCAAACAGCTCCGGGGAGAACCTCGAGTTTTCCCTGAGGTACGCTTATCGTCTTCTCTGAGGGTCCCCAATAAAGTTCTAGAGGTGGTACCTCCCTATATATATATATATATAAAGTGTTGTGCCGATTAGGTAAAACTGGTTAATTAGCAAGAACTCATTTAAAATTAAGTCCTTTCTAAAATTTTCTCTTATACGTTTAAAGATATATTTTTTCATTTATGTTAATGTAAATATTTATAATTTTGTACCAAAAGAAACTTAGAAAACTTACCTAACCTTATTATAAGAAGCGCAATTTAATTTAGCCTAACCCAACTAAATATATTTTAGATACGTTTACAATAATTTAATAATAAACAAACACAATGAAATATATTATTTTCGTTAGGTTCAGAATGATTTTTGAGAAATTATTGCATACACAAATTTTCACTTGTCTTATATGGCAAGGTGAGCGTTGCTATTTAAGCCAAAATAGCAAGTTTTACCTAATCGGCACGATATATATATATATATATATATATATATATATATATATATATATATATATATATATATATATATATATATATATATATATATATATATATATATATATTGCACAGAGACCTGCGTTTGTTATTTTTTAATGGAAATATATTGTTCATTGAAAATATAGCAGAAATGTGTGTTGTGTGATTTAATGTGGAAGGGAACAGAGTACTTCCCTTGTTTGAAAAATGTTAATTGATTCTTGTATGTGTGTAGTTTGAACATTATCCCTCAAGTTATTTCTGAGAATTTTTAAATAAAGCTGATGTAATTCGTTATATGTGAAATTAATCGCCATTAACTAAATTCAATTATTTAAATGGTTGAGCAAAGTTTTTTAAACTTGTTTCTGGGATCATTTATCAAACTGAAAATTAAACGTTACAAATGTAATTGAATTGTGCTATTGATTTGTGATGCGTCACTAAAGGTAATGTTTCGGTCCTAGATGGACCGAAACGTTGTCTGGATTCTCTTTCCCAGTTTATGGGTTAGTTGTGAATTGTGGCTACTCACTGTATGGTAAATTGTTACAGAGACATTACGATGGCTTATCTCTCATGCATAATTGTGTATGTGTTATTTACAGCGAGACCAACAGACTGGACACGGGCTTGCTGGTGGAGGTGTGGAACAAGGGCCTTATTTGGGACAAGGCTTTGGGCTACCTTTGGCTACCTCTCACCAATATCCAGTACTCCAATGAGGTGAGAGAGAGAGGACAAATATTTTTGTTAGTGAGTTCGGGTTTTAGAAAGAATTTCCTTGTACTATGGGCCAATAGGCTTGTTGCTGTGTTCCTTTTTTATTATTTTCTTGAGAGAGAGAGAGAACCTTTATTTTATTGTATTTTTTTGCAAAATGATTTAAATAAACTTGCTTGCTTGTAAATATATGGACTAGGAAAATATATAGGTAGATTAGCAGAAACACTGGCTTTAATAATATTAAAGCTTTAATAATATTAAAGCCAGTACTGGTAATGACAAATATAACAAAAGAGTCAAACTGTATTAAAATAAACATTAGTGAAAGTATTCTCTATGATGGTAACTGTTACGTTACCAGGAGAGCGTTGTAGGGTGAGGTAACGCCTCGCCCTACAACATAAGTACAATTATCGTACATAGTGTAAATTACCTAGGATACCCAAAAAATTTTCCTAATTTCCACTAGGGTCCTTGAATTTTCATTTGGGTCCTTGAGTTTCCATTGGGTGTGTGCAAGCAAGTAAGCTTATTTAGGTATGGGTACATATAAATACAATTATCATACAAAGTGTAAATTACTTAGGATACCCCAAAAAAAAGTCAAACAAAGTGATATATTTCCATTGGGGTCCTTGAATTTCCATTCGAGTGTGTATAAGTTTATTTAGGTACAGGTACATATATAAATACAATTACACAAATTACCATACATAGTAACATATGGAAAGCAACCACTGTGAAAAGAATAGTGAACTTTAAGCGATCTCTTGATTTCTCACATTATCACAGACCCTTGATGTGTGCTTGGAACTTCACTGTTTTTTTTTTCCACAGTGGTTGTTTTGCATGTGTTACTATGTATGACAATTTGTGTAACTGTATTTATGTGTACCTGTACCTAAATAAAATTACTAATTATTGGTACTATCCACAGGAGGGGGAGGGCCGGTGGTACGACCTCGATGCTGAGAGAGTGATGGAAAATGGAGAGGTAAAGGGCACTGCAAATCCTACTGGAGACTCGCTGCTGCTGGAGTGCCGCTTCGAGTTACCATGGGGTATGTATTCTTGTCGAAGTATATTTATTTTATAGGTATAATTTTAGCCTTTTAGTGCCCTATCCAAGCCTTTTAGTGCCCTATCCACTGCATGAAAGTCATTACGATTGCAAATTAACCTGTACACCAACATTAAGAATTCATTTATTTCTAAGCCAGGGATTAAAGTAAGCTCTGTTGAGTATATACACTATAGGGATTAAAGTAAGCTCTATTGAGTATATACACTATAGGGATTAAAGTGAGCTCTGTTGAGTATATACACTAGGGATTAAAGTGAGCTCTATTGAGTATATACACTATAGGGGTTAAAGTAAGATCTATTGAGTATATACATAGAGGGATATGCACCTAGGTGGTGTTGGTGGGGTTTATAGGGCCACTGACAGCATACACCTAGGTGAGTGCCTCATGGTGTATGCACTCTGTTGCGTCTCTTAAAAGAAAATGGAGCTGAGAAGTGAATGAATTCTATGGATTGAAAATCAAACAGTTCATTATTATTATTATTATTATTATTATTATTATTATTATTATTATTATTATTATTATTATTATTATTATTTTATATAGTAATATAAGGTATTTTATAAATTCAGTATTGTCTTATTAATTAATATGGCAATTATGTAGTATTAGCAACGGTTTCATAGGGTATACTATATTAAATACATCTTTTCTAAAATACATACTAAGTTTACAAATAATATCAAGCTTCTTTACTAAAGTATTAAAGATCTGCAATAAAATTTTATATATCACACTGAATCTCCATAACTAGTTAATAAACAAAATATTTTATGGATTCGTAATTAAATGATTACTATTTTGAATTATCCGGTAAATTATTTTGTCAAATATTATTTCACGTATTTTTCTTTTCATATTATTTTGTTTTGTTTAGAGCTTAATGGTTATATATTTTCATTTGTATGTTTATAAGGTGAGTAAAATATGTGAACGGATGGAAACTGAACGTGAATTGAGCCTCCAGGTGCTAAATGTTGTGCGGTTTATGAGGGTTCTTAATGGGGCTGGATCGAAAAATGTGATGAAAATGAAATAATTGTCAGATTTCAATGATATTTTAAAAATTGTAAGTCAATCAAGCTGCTTTAAGTACACTTCCTGGGTCACCTGAAAATTCGTCCCACAAAATTGAAATAATTGTCCGATTTCAATTATTTTTTTCACTAAATTAATCAGGCTGCGTTAAGTACACTTCCAAGGATTCCCACACATACACCATTTAACAGTTTAACCAAAAATTTTGCATAGTTTTTTATGCTAATTCTTAGTTTTGTACTTAAATGAACCGTTCAACTTAACCGAGGCCAATAAAATATAAGTACAGTGCTACCTTGAGTTATGAGCATCTCCCAACTCGAACAATTATGTAAGTGTATTTTTGTAAGTGCTTTTGTAAGTGTATTTTTGGGGGTCTGAAACTGATTAATCTAATTTTCATTGTAGTACCTTATGGGAACAAATTTGTTCGATATTGGCACTCGAACAGCCTTCTGGAACGAATTAAGTTCGTAACTCGAGGTACCACTGTAATGTAAGATGGATGAATTTACTTGATCCACATGTAAGAAAACTTGTGTGTACAGTTTGAGGACGTGAAATGAAGAAAATGTTTGGCCACGAGTGGCTTCATCAGTCTTAATAATAATAAATTTACTTTTTCTGCAGTATACAGATAATGTACGTACTTTACACTTGCAATAAAATATTGTTAGGCACAAAGGAAATCCACTAGCATGCAGTACATTTCGAACAATAGAACCATTGGTGGCCTCGAGTATACCTGCAGGGTGTGTCAGAGGTCAACGCCTCCGTTGCCTGGTTCATGACCAGGCCTCATGGTGGATCAGGGCCCACTGCCCAGCTGGTCAGGTACTGACTTTAGGTGCCTTTCCAACTCCTTGAAGACAGCCAAGGGTCTGTTGGTAATCTCCAGTATGTATCCTGGGAGGCAGTTAGACAGTCTTGGGCACCTGACACTTATTGTGATGTCTCTTAGCATACTCATGGCGCCCCTGCTTTTCATTGGAGGGATGTTGTACCACCTGCCGAGTCTTTTGCATTTGTAGGGAGTGATTTCCGTGTGCACATTTGGGACTAGTGCCTCTATGATTTTCCAAGTGTACATTATCATATATCTTTCTCGCCTGCATTCCAAAGAGTACAAGTCAAGGGACTAAAACCATTCCCAGTAATTTAGGTGCTTTATTATACTTATACGTGCAGTAAAAGTTCTCTGGTGAAACGTTTCTTTTATTAAATGTCCAGAAACTGTACATACACAAGTGTCATTTTCCACAGTTTGTGGGGATCACCATACTGTTTACCTAACTAATCCATCTAGCAGTCTACATAATGTAACTTTTCCTTGAGGTAAGGGAGCCCATCTTCAGGTGACCTCACTCTCTGGTTCACATACTTTACACATATTATGCAAATGTATTTAATTATACTATTATTGAAAAGCTATATCATCGTCATGCCAAATTTTTCAGTTTATCATTAAAGTTTAGTTATAGCTAAAATCAGACTCGAGTATTTTTACAGACAAACAACAGGTATGTTTATTTACTAAAATTATTATTTTCAATTAATAAATAAATAATAATTATGCTTATAATTTTAAATTTACAATAACTAAAAATGTTTGTGTGAGTGTGCGTGCGTACTCACCTATTCGTGGTTCAGTGGTCCATTTGCAGCTCCTGACCCCGATGTGTGCGTGTGTGTGCATGTGTACTCGCCTATATGTACTCACCTGTATGGGGTTGCTTTGGTCTAGTCTTAGCAACCTGCCATTTAACATATTCACTCCTAGAATCGTGGGTCCTAACATACCTATTCTTAAAACTACGCATGGAGTCTGCTTCCATCACATCATTTCAGCTACATCATTAGCCAGGTCATTATCCACTTCTGGACCACCTTTTGGCTGAATAAATTCTTCATGACATACCTGTTGCTGGCTCATCTGTGTCTTCAGCTTTAAACTGTACCACCTCTCTTAACACTTTAATCCTGTCTGTCCTATCAGCCGGGCGGTAGTTCGTATATTGGTTTGCGTGCAGCCAGCAATAACAGCCTTGTTGATCAGGTCCTTTTCCACCGGGAGGCCTGGTCAAAGACTGGGCCGCAGGGGCAGTGACCTCCAGATAGATTCCTCTAGTTGTTCTCTACTCTGATGTTGTTATGTTTAGTTCCTTTCGCCTCTCATAACTCATTACTGTGGCCTAGGACCTGGTGACAAAAGCTCTCGCTTCACATGGTGAGAGTCCAAGTTCGATTCCCAGTGAGGGTTGAAACATTGGGCATGTTTCCTTACACCAGTTGTCTATGTTCACCCATCAGTATAAAATGGGTACCTGGGTGTTAGTCGAC
>WNWK01042922.1:0-15748 GCA_009830355.1 Cherax destructor | reverse complement strand
TGTGGGGGGGTTAACTTGGGCCTGCTGGGCCA
This sequence comes from Cherax destructor, assembly GCA_009830355.1. Classification (NCBI taxonomy): domain Eukaryota; kingdom Metazoa; phylum Arthropoda; class Malacostraca; order Decapoda; family Parastacidae; genus Cherax; species Cherax destructor. The sequence goes on along the minus strand of WNWK01042922.1, from coordinate 15,716 downwards.
AGTTGAATTTTTTGAAGTTGATCAGCTGAAAACACTTGGTACATGGCTGCAACACGGGGGAATGTTTGAAAAATTTTCCCCATAGTTTCCCTGAATGCTGTTGTTGTTTTTGATGCTGTTTGTGTTTTTACGAGCAACTTGTTCCTGAGTTATGTTTGTTGGCTCTCGAAACAGGTTTGAGATACATAATAGCTATTATCAAAATGCGGGAGTCAGGCATAGATGAGCAGGCAAGCATTGGTAAGTGTGACTATTTATGTGCCGTAAAGTTGTAATAATGTTAGTAGAATTACTGACAGTGTTTTTGGGAATGGCTTGACAAAGCTCCTTGAGAGCAGAACATTCCAATAAAATGTCACATTAGTTACACATGTGTTCTTTTACCTAACATGAGTCGTATTTAGATCTAACAGGTCGGTTTGGTGGGAGAGGGGATGAATGATAGATGGCTATGTGTGAGAGGAATGGTAGATTAGGGGAAAGGGGTTGTAGAGGGGTATCCTTGCTTACTGCACTCACCCTTTCTCACTACAAATAAACAAAACAATAAAATGTGTTTATACATATTTTCCAATCCCCCAAGATTCACATTTCATATTAAAATGAAATTAAAAACTGATTAGGATGGGAACAGTAATGGCCCTGAAAATGGCTGATAAATGTGATGGGGAGGGGGGAGGGGGGGGCAGGAATGTCTGGTAAGAGATCTGGTGACAGACAGATAGCCAGCCATCCCACCTAACCACCAGGAAAGCAGGCCAGCCTGGCCCTGCCCTGCACCCAGACAGGGTGGCCTGCAGCTCGGGGAATAATAAAAACGATGGCCCCTGACGTGGCTGCTCTGGCCCGCACCAGACAAATGTGGGAGTCATCAGGCTTGGTCTGACGTTTTGGAAGAAAACCCGGACAAATAATACAGACAAAATTTGGAATTGTGGATTTTTGTTCTTTTTGTCTGAAAATTGAGTTTCCCAAATTTTTTTTTGCCCAAAATTGATGAAATCCATTAATAGAATTTTACTGTACATAAAAAAGTGCATGGAATGAAGTTCCCCCATGAATATTAAATGCAAGCTGGGGAAATTATGGCCTAGTGTGGTGAGTACTTTACAGGCTGTCCCTCAAGGAGATGGCTGGTGGGGTTTTGAAAGATATGCAGAAAGATGATGTGAACGAGCTCCAGAGGAAATATTGGCAGACTTCAAGCCCAGCTACAAAGGGGGGCAGATAACAGATGAAGATGAAGAACCTGAAGAACAAGTTAACATTGCAACAGTTATGGGAACAGTTCCAACTTTTTTAAAATTTCAGACTTTTTTATTGAAGAGGACCCTTTACAAAATTAAAAGCATTGCTCAAACAGGTTCAGGGGCAATTGCTGGCATTTTGAACTATTTAAAACACTACAAGGAAAAACAGACCAGAGACTTGTTACAGAATTCTTTAATACAACCATCAACATTAGTGCAAGAACCACAAGCCATTCCCCTCAACTAACGATCCACAACATTTCACCTCAGCCCCGGGAGGGCCCCAATTCCTCTCCACTCCTTTCAAAATCATCATACACCCAAACCAGAATTTATGGTAAGACATTTATGTAATCTTTGTAGCTATAAGTATTTTATTAGATATAACACATCACTGCCCACCTACATTTACATTATCATTGTTTTTACAATTTTGGACCTATAAAAAAATTTTTTTGGCATTTTAGGGACTTTGATGGGAAAAAAACCGTATTTTTTCCCCTATGTTCTTCAGTTCATTTTACACAATTATATTACCTGCTTGCGTTTGTAAATGTAACTACATACCGTGTTAACTGGATCATCTTTAAAAGATAATTTCTGTAAATTTAACAAATAGGTATGGGAGAACTGAAACATCTTCATATAAACTGTTTTTTACTAATGGGTGGAATGTTAATTTTGTCATACTGACATAATGTTAAGCTTGTAATAGTGGAATACTTAATTTTGTCCTAGTGGCATATTGTTAATTTTGTCATTGTCTGTTTAGAAGATACTGTTTGCAAAGGATGGTGCATAAGGTACTGTACTGTACCATAAAACTGGAAAATAGATATGAGAGAAGCGAACTACTGTATCATGCAAAGTGTGTTCTTAGAGTAATGGGTAAAATATTATAAATTTACATTGAATTACAGTATACTGAATTTACCCCATAAGAGCACATTATCTTAATTTTATTTGCAAAATGACCAATATTGTAGAAAATTAAAAAATATTATTATTTACAATACAGTATTATTCCAAAGGATATTGTCTGCAAATATATTGCATTAGTGTCTTTGAAGTGTGATTGATTTTATTACTTCTATCTTTGAAGTGTATAGTTCGTTGTTACTTTACTCTGTCTTCAAAGTGATCCTGTTCCTTTATTCTTTGTCTTTGAAATATGTAATTGATTTTGTTTTTTCAAGTGTTTGAACTTGTTACTTTTTTCTGTCTTTCAAATGTGTGATTGATCTTGTTACTTTGTTCTGTCTTGGAAGTGTGTGATCTTGTTATGTTGTTGTCTTCAAAATGTGTGATTGATCTTGTTACTGTGTTCTGTCTTCAAAGTATGTAATTGATCTTGTTACTTTGTTCTGTGTCTTTGAAGTGTGATCTTGTTACTCTGTTCTCTTTGAAATGTTTGATTGATTTTGTTACTTTGTTCTATATATTTCAAGTGTTTGATCTTGTTATTTTGTTTTGTATCTTCAAAGTGTGTGATTGATCTTGTTACTCTGTACTGTCTCTGAATGGGCATGATGTTTGCAAAGCAATAAGTAAATAATGTTTATTTGTGAATGAAATTTTTATAGAGAACTCTATATTTTTAAAAGTTTACATGTGTAGTAGTGGTGCATATAACAACAATTATACTTTAATATTAGAATTTATTACAATTTTGCATCAAGTAGATCACTATAAAATATGTGTAAAAAATGAGAAGTTGTAATGGTTAAGAAAGATGTAGGTAAATAATGAGTTTTTTATGCTGTATGTGATAATGATTGGCAGCTGTTAAGAGAAAATACTGAGGAAACAGTGAAAGGTTTGTTCCTAACTCATTATAGCATATGTTGTTTATATATATATATTAATTTTAAGAAGTATTACTTTTAATGCTATGTAAATATATGAAAAGTTATTGCTTAATAAAATTATATCAGATGGGTCATATTTTGCATGATCTTTCCAAACAAAGCAGAGCTTAATCTCAATGACTGAGTCACACATTAGTTCTGAATGACATAAGGGTTTAGTTCTTATTTGCAAAATGTGTTATTTACACATCAACTTTATGCCAGGTACAAGTACAGTGGTACCCCGGTTTACGATATTTTTTCGTTCCAGAATGCTGTGCAAGTGCCATTACCAAACGAATTTATCCCCATAAGGAATAATGTAAAATAGACAGTCCTTTTAGACCCCCAAAAATACACTTACAAAAGCATTTGATAAAATAAACTTACATAAAAGGGCGAGTTTGGAGACCATTGTAAACCGGGGTACCACTGTATTACGATGTTCAGTAAGTTATTCCATGGAGAGGTAAAGAAAACAAGCTTTTCTGTGTGCCTTAATTTTTTCTTAAGGTTTACTATACTAATAGCAGGAGTGTAAGAAATAAGATAGATGAACTAAGATTAATTGCAAGTGCAGGAAACATAGATATTATTGCGATAACAGAGACCTGGCTCAATCTGAAAGATAGAGAGTTGCCTTCTGAATGTCACATACAAGGCTATAAATTATTCCACACTGATAGGGTCAACAGGAAGGGTGGTGGAGTAGCGATGTATGTCAGAGACAATTTAAATTGTTGTGTTAGACAAGATATAAAATTAGAAGCGTCAGCCACTGAATCTGTTTGGGTACAGCTTCTTGAGGGCCGTGTAAAACTTCTCTTGGGTGTGATTTACAGGCCCCCTAATCTTGATAGGTAGTGCAGTAAACTTCTATGGGATGAAATTCGTAAGGCATCTACATGAAAATGTTGTACTGATGGGAGATTTCAACTTTAGACAAATTGACTAGAGCAATTTGACAGGAAATTTAGAGTCAAGTGACTTTCTTGATACGATTCAGGATTGTTTTTTGAAACAGTTGGTGACAGAACCAACTAGAGGAAATAACCTGCTAGACTTGGTTCTTGCCAGCAGGGAATCGCTAGTTAATAATCTTGAGGTTAATGATGAGCTTGGGAAAAGTGATCACAAATCACTCAGTTTTAATATATCATGGAATTACCCTACTAATGGAAATCAAGTCTCTGTCCCTGACTTCCGCCTGGCTGATTTCATGGGACTGAAAAATTACCTGGGTAGGCTGAACTGGAATGACCTGACAGTGGGTCAGGTAGGTGGTGATTGCCAATATGCGTTTTCAGAGAATAGTTCTAGCTGCTCAGACAGCTTATGTTCCTAATAGGAAATCAGATCAAACAAAAATGATCCTAAATGGATGAACAATAGATTAAAACATCTCATTGGTCAAAAGAGAGGCATATATAGGCGAATCAAAAGAGGAGAGGGCAATTAGGTAATCAATATATTCAGTTAAAGAGAAATAAAAAGGGAATAAGAAAAGCAAAAAGAGACTATGAGGTTAAAGTTGCAAGAGAATCGAAGACTAAGGCTTTTGATAGTCCCACATCAGAGACTATTGAGGAAAATTAAGGCACACGGAATAGGAGGAGAAATTTTTTCCTGGATAGAGGCATGGTTGACAAATAGGCAGCAGAGAGTTTGCATAAATGGGGAGAAATCAGAGTGGGGAAGCGTCACAAACAGTGTTCCACAGGGGTCAGTATTGGGCCCCTTGTTGTTCACAATCTACATAAACGATATAGATGAGGGAATAAATAGCAACATAAGCAAATTTGCCGATGACACCAAAATAGGCCGTCCAATTCATTCAAATGAGGACATTAGAGCACTCCAGGAAGATTTGAATAGCAGTGGTCGGAGAAGTGGCAGATGCAGTTTAATATAGATAAATGCAAAGTTCTAAATATTGGACAGGACAATAACCATGCCACATATAAACTAAATAATGTAGATCTTAATACTACTGATTGCGAAAAGGATTTAGGAGTTCTGGTTAGCAGTAATCTAAAACCAAGACAGCAGTGCATAAGTGTTCGCAATAAAGCGAACAAAATCCTTGGCTTCATATCAAGAAGCATAAATAATAGGAGTCCTCAGGTTGTTCTTCAACTCTATATATCCTTGGTTAGGCCTCATCTAGATTATGCTGCACAGTTTTGGTCACCGTATTACAGAATGGATATAAATGCTCTGGAAAACGTACAGAGGAGGATGACAAAGTTGATCCCATGTATCAGAAATCTTCCCTATGAAGATAGACTGAGGGCCCTGAATCTGCACTCTCTGGAAAGGCGTAGAATTAGGGGGGATATGATTGAGGTGTATAAATGGAAAACAGGAATAAATAAAGGGGATGTAAATAGCGTGCTAAAAATATCTAGTATTGACAGAACTCGCAGCAATGGCTTTAAGTTGGATAAATTCAGATTCAGGAAAGATATAGGGAAGCATTGGTTTGGTAATAGAGTTGTCGATGAGTGGAACAAACTCCCAATTACAGTTAGAGGCTAAAACGTTGTGTAGTTTTAAAAATAGGCTAGATAAATATATGTGGGTGCGGGTGGGTGTGAGTTGGTCCTGACTAGTTTGTGCTACTAGGTCAGATGCCGTGCTCCTTCCTTAAGTGAATGTAACCTGACCTGGCTGGGTCGGGGCATTGGCTTAAGCCAGTGGGAGACTTGGACCTGCCTCGCATGGGCCAGTAGGCCTGCTGCAGTGTTCCTTCTTTCTTATGTTCTTATGTTCTTTACACATGCAGTGAACAGTCTTGATAATGGTAGACTCTCCACCAGGAAGGGATGCACAATCTGGCAACAAAAATGGAAACTAAACACCCGGACAGGTGAGAGAAGCCAGAAAATATTTGTTCAACATCAGCAATTAAGAGGTGTAAGGAGTTAAAAGCGGTCTTCATACAGGAGTTCAGATATAGTACAGTGGAACCTCAGTACTGAAACAGCTCCTTACTCGAACAAAGCTCGGCACTCAACCAAGCAAACACAACCTGCTAGAACTTTGCTGTAAACTATTTCGTGTTTCTTTGCATTTTTTTTTTTTTATATTTGTATAAATAGGTCACCATGGGGCCTACGAAGATTAGTGATAATAGCCAACCAAAAAAGAAAATTGGTTGGGAAGAATGCATTCTATACTTGAATGGATCTGCACTCGAACAGCCTTCTGGAATGAATTAAATTTGAGTACCGAGGTTCCTCTGTACTGTAAATATGATATGTTGCTATCCCACTTTAGTCAGTCAAATGATAAAAGGTGGACCCAAGAGCCAAAGCTCATCTTCAAGACACTCAAGTAATTATACTTCCCAAAAGTTTGTCATACTTTAGCTTTTAAATAACTTTATTTTATTGTAAATTTTGTGTTAGTAGTAGGTTTAGCGCTTGTCACATTAAAATAAATAAAATGCATTAGTGGTACAGGAACTAAAGTGGTACCTCGAGTTACGATATTTTTTCGTTGAGAATGCTGTTCAAGTGCCATTACCAAACAATTTATCCCCATAAGGAATAATGTAAAATAGACTAGTCCTTTTACACCCCCAAAATATACTTACAAAAGCATTTAAAAAATAAACTTACATAAAAGGGCGATTTTGGGGACCATCGTAACTCGAGGTACCACTGTACTTACATCATTAATTTCCCATTCTTTTATATCTAAGAGATCCTTGCAAGCCTTGGTTCATTAACTTTCACTGTCTGTCACACACATCTACGTTATTGATGCCAGAGGTCCATCATGTAGATTACATTATTGACACCAGGGTCCATCACATAGATCTATATCATGAGCTCAAAACACTGTGATAAGCTGTGAGCAGTAAATTTTGGCCAAGATATGAGAGAATGGGTCTTCGTGGTTAGTGTGCTCCCTGGGTCTGCGCAGTTAGTGTGCCCCCCCCCCTCCTCATGGTGCATGATGGGAAAAGCAAAACTCTGACAATGTGTTCAGTTTAAACTAGCAATTTTGAGGTATTTTCATTGTTTTATTTGCTGTTTCTTGATATCATTTCATAAAATGGAAGATTTTCCTGAGAATGAGTAAGGCCTCTTTCCCTACACCCCCAATCTGTTGTAGGGGCTTTTAATAGGACACCGTAAATCATGATCAATCATTCCTGGTTACATTTTATTATCTGGGAAATAAAGAATCTTTTACTTTTGTGTGATTATGAATTCAAAATTGAAGGCAAGTGTAATAATACAGGAGAGGCCTGGGGATGTGATAAATGAACAGGAAATGTTTTAGTGCCAGGAATGTATACATTGTTTATTTTACATTATTTTTAAATTGGTATTTTTTTTAATTTTGAATGGACATTTTCTTGTGCTCAGTTAATAGAACAAAAGGCATACTAGCAAAATAGCAAAAAAAATGGTGAAGTGGAGCAATGGAATTTACTTAAAATAAAACTCAAAGTGGGTGAAATTGCCATTGTGTAAATTGTGCTCAGACCTCTAACTTTGTGCCTGCATAATTCCATAAGTTTTCCATCAAATTTCATATTTTTTTTATGTCTTTACCTTCAGAAAAATATTCTCTACCATTTCAGATTTTTTTTTTTTAAAGTGGACACTGGGAGCAGTATTAATTTCAAGGGTCTGAACAGTAAAAGGGCTAATGCTATGGTTGGAGAGGTAATTCATAAATGTCATTGGCTGAAAAAAATAATTTTGTTCAGGAATGTTCTTGAAATAAAATTGGAGGAAAAGATTTTAAAAGTACAGTGGAACCTTGAAAATCGTCCCCCTTGAATCTCGTGAAATTTGAAAATCGTTAACTTTTTTCGCTAATATTGGCTTGATTTTTGTGATTTGGCTTAAAAATCAGCGATTGTATGAAACGCGTCCGAGCGGCCTCCCAGCCACCATGGGCACCCAAACACCTTTCAGTGTGCCATTGTTTACCAGCGAGTGACGATCACCTGACGCATTCATACAATACATTTCTTAATACAGTGGACCCTCGGTTTTCGCCGAAAATTCTTTCCAGAATGTTGCTCAAGTGCCATTACCGAACGAATTTACTTCCTTAAGAAATAATGTCACGTAGGTTAGTCTATTTCAGACCCCCAAAAATACACTTGCAAAAGCACTTACGAAAATACACTTACATAAATGTTCGAGTTTGGAGATGACCGAAAACCGAGGGACCACTGTATTTCATTTGTTTTAGTGCTTGCAACTGCTAAATAAGCCACCATGGGCCCAAAGCTCCTATCGTAGTGCCAGCTCTTTGCTAAAGAAGGCGAGAAACACGATAGAATTTAAGAAAGGACACACCAGACAGGGTACTTCCCCACACCAGGCAGGGTACTTCCCCACACAAACTAGCCAGGGTACTTCCCCACACAAACCAGCCAGGGTACTTCCCCACACAAACCAGCCAGGGTACTTCCCCACACAAACCAGCCAGGGTACTTCCCCACACAAACCAGCCAGGGTACTTCCCCACACAAACCAGCCAGGGTACTTCCCCACGCAACTCAGCCAGGGTACTTCCCCACGCAACTCAGCCAGGGTACTTCCCCACGCAACTCAGCCAGGGTACTTCCCCACGCAACTCAGCCAGGGTACTTCCCCACACCAAGCTCAAACAAATGTCTTATTTTAGGTAACTATAGACATTTTCATTACTCCATCTATGATATTTTCTTCAAAATTATATAAGAAACACGTTACATATCATATAGCATATAAACATTGATAAGTACAATGTTTATATGCTATCGAGTGGTGAGTCGGGTGGAGAGTAAACATTACGTTTTCTCTGATGCAGTGTTAGACAAAACTAAATCTGGCGTCTGGTGCAGTAACCGCCCTTCATACGCGTTTGTTTACAATTCTCGGCATGAATTATTCATTACTTCTCCCATTGTTTATGATGGCATCTAAAGGTAGTTGTTAGAAACGATTAACTCAGTGAACATGGTACAGTGGTACCCCGACTTACGATATTAATCCGTCAGAGAGGGCATATTTTAAGGCGAAACAATCGTTAAACGAATCAATTTTCCCCATAAGAAATAATGGAAATAAATTTAATCCGTCCAAGACTTCCAAAAGTAGTTAAATAAAATATTTTTTAGAACTTTTGGACATTAAATAATAAATAATTGAATAAAGAATACATAAATACACATGCAAATATTGTACAATAACATGTCACTTACATTTATTGAAGAGTTGTTGATGTGTGGAGGACGGGAGAAGGGGAGAAGGTGGAGTAGTATGCTAGTGTTTGGAAGGGAATCCTTCCATTAACACTGCAGGTACCAAGTCCTTTTCTGGGGTTACTTCCCTTTTCTTTGAATGCCACTAGGACCAGCTTGAGAGTCACTAGACCTCTTTCTAACAACAAATTTGTCCAGGGAGCTCTGTGTCTGGCGATTCTTTAACACATCCCTGAAATGACACACCACTGTGTCATTGTACAGGTTGCCAGCACGGCCTGCAACAGCATGGTTAGGGTGATATTCATCCATAAATGCTTGCACATCACTCCATTTGGCACAGATCTCCCTAATCCTTGAAGAAGGCACATTCTTCCATTTTTGTTCCACCTCCTCCTCCTCCTCTGAACCATTGTCCTGACCTCTGCTCTCTTGTTCCAGTTGCTGTTGAAGCTCTTGCAGATCTTCAGTGGTTAGCTCTTCCTTGTGCTCCTCCACCAACTGTTCCACATCCTCACCACTCACCTCTAACCTCAAAGACTTGCCTGGAATTCAGGAACATATTTTTCAGCCGCACTTTTGTCAGAACTGGCTGCGTCACCATGCCTCACAACACTATGTATGCCACTTCGATTCTTAAATTTGTAAAACCAGCCTCTGCTGGCTTTAAATTCGCTCACTTCAGCACTCGTTGCAGGCATTTTCTTAAGGAGATCATCATGCAACTGCCTTGCTTTTTCACATATTATTCCCTCCGAAACAGTATCTCCTGCTAACTGTTTCTCATTGATCCACACCAACAACAACCTTTCCACATTTTCCAGCACTTGTGGTCTGTGTTTTGTGATCACAGATGCACCTTTTGCAACAACAGCTTCCTTGATTTTACTTGAATATTTCTTATCCACAATGGTAGCGATGGTAGAATAGGGTTTACCATACAGCCTGGCCAGCTCACTGATACGCACTCCACTTTCATATTTTTCTATTATCTCCTTCTTCACTTCTATCGTACATATATTTCTGTTCCTCTTTGCCACAGGCTTACCACTAGGAGCTTTCCTTGGACCCATGGTAGCTTATTTAGCAGTTGCAAGCACTAAAAACAGTGGAATAATGACAATATACTGGTATGAATGCGTGGGTGTGGGTGGGTGGTCGCTCTCCCTTGTAAACAATAGCACTGACGCTCCCTGGAGTGCGCGCTCAGCTGGGCGCCAAGCGGACAGGTCTGGTACGAAAGTCGTAAGACGAAGCAAACATCGTAAGTCACAATCAAATTTCTTACGTTATAAATATCGGTTATCGAAAATAACGTAAGATGATAACATTGTAAGTCGGGGTTCCACTGTAATAATATGGCTGTGTAGTGTAATAATATGACTGTGTAGTGTAATAATATGGCTGTGTAGTGTAATAATATGGCTGTGTAGTGTAATAATATGGCTGTGTAGTGTAATAATATGGCTGTGTAGTGTAATAATATGGCTGTGTAGTGAAGCCCCGGGTGGGGGGCTACATACGTGTACCTACGTCTACAGGCTACCTACACTGAATTCCTACAAATAAATACTACAAACCTCTCTCCCTACATTAAGACTACAAATATTTTAAAGTAATGAATGTACTGTGGCAGTAAAAGACAAAGAAGGGAAGTAACCCTGGAAAAGGACTTGGTACCTGAAGTCTTAATGGAAGGGGATTTCCCTTCCAAACAATAGCAACTCCTCCTTCCTCTCCCCTCCCATCTTCCACACATTAACAACTCTTCAATAAAGGTAAGTGTCAAGTTATTATTGTTTAATTCTTCATGTGTCATTGTTTTCTGTGTAATTAAATGTATATTTAATGTGTAAAAATTTTTTTTTTTAATACTTTTGGGTGTATGGAATGGATTAATTTGATTTACATTATTTCTTATGGGGAAAATGGTTTTGAAAATCGTGAATTTTGAATTTCGGCAGACTCTCTGGAACGGATTAATCACAATTTTCAAGGGTCCCCTGTGGTTTGTCTCTAAGAATGGGTCTTGCAGGTAGAGGTTGCTTGGATGAAGGCCTCAAGCCACTTCATCCTGTGATGTGCAAACTATCTGAAAATTGACACACCATCATGGAAGAAGCAGAATACGAGTATAGTACAGATGCTCCTCACTTTACAATGGTTCAAGTTATGATATTTCGATTTTACGATGGTGTGATAAAGACAAAATTATGAAGCAAATATACCTTGAAATTTGTATGGTGATTTAATTCTAAAAAGAAATCCATTTTGAATTAGTTCTCATTAATTTACCATGATTTACTTGGCAATACAAAAATAAAGACACATTGAACATTCTGTGATAATCTAATTCATGCAGGCCTTAGACAAGGATGTGTGATGTCACCGTGGTTGTTCAATATATTTATAGATGGGGTTGTAAGAGAAGTGAATGCGAGGGTCTTGGCAAGAGGTGTGGGGTTAAAAGACAAAGAATCAAATACAAAGTGGGAGTTGTCATAGTTGCTTTTTGCTGATGACACTGGGCTTTTGGGAGATTCTGAAGAGAAGTTGCAGAGGTTGGTGGATGAATTTGGTAGGGTAAGTAAAAGAAGAAAGTTGAAAGTGAATATATATTACAATAATGCAATATTAATTACGAGAGCTATGGGCAAACCCGATTACTCGGCCTGTTATTCTAAGGGAATCTGCTCTCATAACCAATAATGCAATACCGTAATAAAATAATAAAGGGTTTTTGTCGGGTATAATAATACATAGACACATTATCTTATAAATATATATATATTTCTTTTTACTTGTAAAATGTTATATAAAGAATAGTACTCTCTGTACATATAAAATATAAAAAGCATGATCTTTGTACATAAGCGTAATATTTGTACTATGGTAACAATATCACATTGTTAATTAAACGACTAGGCTGTCTTAAGTGTCACACGACACCACAAACTCAGTGACACTAAACATATCACAAACAGTGACACTAAACATATCACAAACAGTGACACTAAACATATCACAAACAGTGACACTAAACATATCACAAACAGTGACACTAAACATCACAAACTCAGTGTCAGACACAAACTAAGTGTCACCTCGATTTCACAAGACATTACCATACTCGGTGTCTGTCACATGATAACAACGCCCCAATGTCTCACACTTTATGTAACCCTGTGTCAAGGACACCCTTCTGCTGTAACACAATCGCTTCTGTGTCAACGACACCCTTGTCTGTGTCCTACGACACTCACTCGCTACTGTGTCATCACAGACACCCTGTTCTCTGTGTTCTCATAACACTCAATCGCTTCTGTGTCATCACCGACACCCTTGCCTATGGTCCACGACACGCCCTCGCAACTGTGTCATCACCGACACCCTTGTCTCCATGTTACAGCGCCCGTCGTGCACCTTTCCGCTGGTTCACACTCCATGCCAGACAAGAGGCATGTCTCACGTGACATGTCACACGAGCCATAGTCACTGCATGGGTCTTCGTGCGGCCACCAAAGCCAGCAAACTGAGTTCAGTATGGCAGCTGGGGTACAGCAAGGCAATCTCCACAGCTCATTGACGTAAACCATACTGCAGGAAACTGAGTAGTAACGCAGACTGGGATACCAGTCACTACTCAGTGAAGATGTTACTCAGTGCAGTCGTGGATCATACTACCTTTATGCCAGGTTCCACCCCCTGACAGAAACTATGGTGACATCACACCGGGCGCTGCAGCCCAGTAATACTGGACGTGCAGTACCCAAATGGTCCGTCAACCATTTGACCCAATTATCTTGTTCAGGGATTGCAACAATATAGGAAAGAGTAAGGTGATGAGGCTAACAAAAGATTAGGTGACGAAAGATTGGATATCAGATTGGAGGGAGAGAGTATGGAGGAGGTGAATGTATTCAGATATTTGGGAGTGGACATGTCAGCAGATGGGTCTATGAAGGATGAGGTGAATAATAATAATAATAATAATAGTTTATTTGGACATGATACAAAGAATTACATTTGGTTATTGAGATTACATGAGGTGTACATGCCAAAAGCCCCTAATATGCAGGGCATTTTGGGCAGACTTAAAACTAAATTGTAAGAATTTTTGTAGATAGTTTACAATGAGTAAATATGAGTATTTAAGCTATGAAATTTGAACATAGTTTAGACATGACTTTTGTCTTCATTATAAAATTAATTAAATCAGGTTAAACAAATTAAAGCAACAATAATAATAAAATAATAAAAAGTTATGGTTGATAATTTATAAAATAAGTAAAGTTGCATATCTAAGTTATAAAGTTTGAATATAAGTTGAACATATTTATTAATTGTAGCAATGCAACTAATTGAGTGAGATAACAATTTAAAACAATTAATTGCATTGCAGTTAGTTTACGTGGTCGAAATAATTAGCTAAGTATGTAATATTCATAACAGGTTTTACATGCATTCATTCATTCATTCATAAATTACATTCAATTGATTAGTCAGGTTTTTACGTTAAGTGATTATTCTACTTTGCTGGGAATGTTTGATATGGAGCAATTAGCTTTGGGTGAGAAGGTGGTTTTTTAGCATCGTTTTGAATTGGGGTACAGGTAGAGTTTCTTTGGTAATGACAGGTAATGAATTCCAAATTTTCGTGCCTTTTATATGCATTGAGTTTTTACATAGTGTTAGATGGACACGGGGAACATCGAGGAGTGATCTGTGTCTAGTGTTATGGTCATGTGTCCTGTTAAAATTGGTAAGGAGAAGTTTGAGTGGTGGGTTAATATTTGCATAGAATGTTCTATGTATGTAATAGACACAGTAAAAAGTATGGATGTCTTGTATGGTAAGTTTAGGTTTTTGAATATTGGTGGAGTATGTTGCCTGGAGTGAGAATTTGTTATCATTCTAACTGCTGCCTTTTGTTGTGTTATTAGTGGTCTGAGATGAGTTATTGATGTAGAGCCCCATGCACAGATTCCATAGGTGAGGTAGGGGTAAATGAGTGAGTGATATAGGGTAAGGAGAGCTGGTTGTGGAACATAGTACCGTATCTTGGATAGTATTCCCACGGTCTTTGAGACTTTCTTGGAGATTTGTTGTATATGTGTCTGAAATTTGAGGCCACTGTCAAGATGGATTCCTAAGAATTTTCCCTCTGTGAGTTTTGTGATAGGGGACCCGTTTATCATTATGTTAAGTGGTGCGTTTGTAGCTCTGTTCCCAAACTGGATAAAATAGGTTTATCAATATTGAGAGTAAGTTTGTTGGTCATCATCCAGGTAGATATTTTCTGCAATTCAGTATTTGCAGTGTTGGCTAGTGTGTCTGGGCTTGGGTGAGAGATAACGTATGTAGTGTCATCTGCAAAAAGTATGGGTTTGAGTAGTTGAGATGCATTTTGTAGGTCGTTAATGTAAATGAGAAAGAGTAGTGGGCCAAGAACACTTCCTGTGGGACACCTACGGTAATAGTTTGCGCGGTGGAGCTAGCTCCATTTGTGTACACATATTGGTTTCTGTTGCTAAGGTATGATTTTAGGTAGTTTAGGAGTGTCCTCTTATACCATAGTGCGATAATTTTAAGTGTAACAGATCATGGTCAACTGTATCAAAAGCTTTACGTAAATCAATGAAGATTCCCACTGGGATTTCTTTTTCTCAAGGGCGGTGTAAATTATTTCTAACATGTGTATAATGGCATCATTTGTATTTTTATTAGGCCTGAATCCAAATTGACAGTGGTTGAGTACGTTGTTAGAGGTGAGGTAGGAATATATTTGTCTATGAATTAATTTTTCAAAGATTTTGGAGAGAAGGGGTAAGTTAGATATCGGCCTGTAGTTATTCAGGTCTGCTTGATCTCCTCCCTTATGTATTGGGGTGACCCTCGCTATTTTGAGTATTGATGGGAAGGTAGAGGATTCAATGGATTTGTTAAAGAGTGTTGCAATAATTGGTGAGAGAACTTGAGAGGCTTTTTGTATATATAAGGTGGTAAGTTATTTAGGTCACCTGCTTTGTTTTTAATGTGTTGATTATAAGTGAAACTTCTATTGGGTTGGTTGGGACTAGGAATAGTGTGTTCGGATAGGTGCCAGTGAGATAGTTGTTAGGTGGAGTATTTGAACTTGGGATTTTGCTTGCCAGCTTTTTACCTATGGTGGAGAAGAAATCATTGAGTTTGTTTGCTGTTTCAATAGGTGGGAGTAGGGTTTCATCTGGTTTTGTTAGCTTGATTGTTCTGTTTGTGGATATCTTTTTTGTTCCTAGAATTTCAGATAGGGTTTTCCAGGTCTTTTTTATATCACCTTTTTAAGTTATGTAATCTGTTCTCATTGTACAGTTTTTTGACCTTATCAGACTCGTTAGGTTTTGATGAGTAGCGTTTTGTTTG
>WNWK01042921.1:0-15749 GCA_009830355.1 Cherax destructor | reverse complement strand
TATCATTCTTTCAAAATTTTACAAAGACAGCTAGTTAAAGTCGGTCTAAATGTATCAGGCTGTTGGGGCTTGGGATAGGCAAATGAGACTATTGGTCCAGGAAGTGGAAGAACCCCCCTCAATGTAACTGGTATATACAATTGCCAAAAAAGGGTTATTGGGTCCCAAAGTTCTGAGTATATAGGTTATACCATCCTCTAGGAGCAGTTGATCGACCTTTGGTTAAGGGTTATCTAATTCTTTTGGGAAGAGGCAATCACCCCATCAATATTTTGGCTCATAAAATTAATCAGTTCAAACATTTCTTCAGAAGCACTCTCAAGTTTTCTCTAATATGATTGGAGGTTTCATGCCTGGAATTTGGACAAGTCATTTATGAGGTCATTTGCTTTTCAAGGGGAAAGGGATGAGCAACATTGCCAGTTTTTTTTCCTGGTTATTTTATTTATACCTTTCATGCAGACTTAAAGGGGTAGACCTATTTAATCCATTAACGAATTGTTCCATTCCTGTTGCCTAAGTTCTTGCTTTCTATTTCTTGCATTTGTTAGTGCAGCTTGGAATGTTCTGAGAAGGTCTGGGGTTCTACACTCACGGTATGCTTTACCAATCCCCCTAGCTGCATGTGTTAGATTGCGTAGCTGTGGGTCATTATAATATTTACATTGGTTTTTATTGTCATTTCTAGTGGAAGGTTTATGTTGTCTTTTCCTGCCCACTTGATCTGTGAGTACAGTCTCAATAGCTGTAACTAGATCATCATTGAATTTTGTGTGCCAGTGGGCTCATAATCTTTATACCATTGCATAAGTCAGTATCTGGGAAGTTGTCTATTTCTGTTTGCCAGTCAATGTTTGTCATAGCTGTTATAAGGGCTATTTATTGCTGTCTCATTATGTAGTCTGAAGGAAACTTTAGTTGTCTCTAGTGGAAATTTTCCGAATTTGTTATGAGAAAGGTCGTGTAGTGGTCAGTGGTATTGTCTGTGATTATGCCTGATTTTAATGGGGATATGGTGTTAGCCCAGATATGGTCTAATAGAGGGGCCGGGTTTCAGAGATTCTCGTAGGTTTTGTTATTGTCAGGGCAGCAAGCAGTTGCTCATAGTGTTTGCAATTCAGTTCTAGTGGGTCCTGATCTTGTAGGAGGTTTATATTGAAGTCGCCTGTGAGTTAAGTGGTCTTTGTTCATGTGTGCATCAGTAATCATACTTCCTAATTTTTCACTAAAATGCTGAATGTTTGAATGTGGTAATCTATAGATGTTTATAACTGTGAGAGGGTTTTTGTAGATATTTGGATTTAAATTTAGCTATTATATATTCTCCCCTGTTCATCTCTTGTGCAAGTATTGTTAATACATTCAAGCTGGTCTGAGTATAACATAGCTGTGCCACCTCCTTTTGGTCTGGCCGACAATTGTGTATGGCTGTGTAACCAGGGAAAGGCATATATATCTATAGTATGAGGCTTTAACCATGTTTCAGTGAGACAATGATGGACATACTGGCCTGAAGTGAGTTTAATAATGCAGTGAGGGCATCAAAATGTTTGCTTAAAGATCTGACATTGTAATTAAAGATAGTTATGTTATTGTTGGATTTGAGTAGTGTTTTAGCCTGTTCTGCTGTGTAGTAATGACAATTGTTGTTAGGTTCATGTAAGTCATTTAATAGAAGGTTGATTTCAGGATCAATGTTTGGAATCATAAGATTTAGTGTGATTCTATAATTAAACTTAAAATTAGAACAACTAAAATAGACCTAAGAATAGGACAGGCAAAGGATTTCTTGGCACGTGAGTTAGTACGTTGAATATGTTTACAAAAATGGGAAAAAATGAGCTAAGGTAGTCAATTTAGAGCTAATAAGAATCTAAAACTATAGCACCTGAGTTAGCACCTGAGTAAGTTAATTAATTAAACAAAAGTTTATATATGAGTGAGATTCTAAAAGATTAAGAACAATGAATAATGCTAGACTTAAAGATATGATATCTGTTCAATTGATTTTTCTAGCTAATTGGATTAACAGACTTTTGAATAGAAGTCACGGAGGTTTAGGATATATCTTTACAGTGTAATTGATTTATTATTTAACTAGTTAATAGAACTGGTTGGAAAGTTACTATGATTAGTATTAAGTTATAATGGAACAAATATTAAGATTCAGTATTGCACTAGTTGTGATTATAGAATTTATTAAGGGCAATATAATGAAAATTAAAGTTAATTATTAAACGAGATAAGTGCTAAAGTGTATAAAAGCGTACAAAAGTAAAATTTATTAGTATTAAAAATATTAAAAGATAAGTACAATTTTTAGCAAATAAGGTGATTAATAGAAATTATAAATTCTAAGCAAGTAAGCTGATAAAAATATATAGGTATGTGGGTTGAAAAATGGGCACAAGTAAAAATTGTATGTATTTAAAAATAAAAGTAAAACTATTTGTCAAAAATATTCATCAGAGGATAGACAAATACTTAAATGAGGTAGATGGGCAAAACATACACTACACTATACGTAGGGGTTTGGTATTGGACATTGTGTTTATACAGTCTCTGTTATATTTGCATCCCTAAGGAATCTTGATAGTTCAGTCTCAGTTGTGATAGTATACAACTGACCTACACTGTTTTTTCACTAGAATTTTTCCATCCCGAGTGAAACATTGGTGGATTTTGTCATTATTCTCTCGCTTAAGTCTTTTGATTCTATACCAGAGGTTCTGACGTTTTTTGGTCAGACACTCATTAATATATACTTGTTTCCTGGCTTTAATAGATGATCTAATTAGATCTGTTTTCCTGTCATGTGTGGTGAATCTAAGCATAACACTTTTTCTACCATGGGAACCTAGTAATCGTGCTTCTTTTATATCTGTCACTGGTACATTTACGTTCATTTGATCTTTGATGAACTGTAAAGTAATGTCTTTACTGTTTGCTTGGGTCATATCACTGGGAAAGAATGGACTGTTCACTATTACTGCGTCTGATAACTTATCTTGTTCGGTTTTGTCCTCTTGTAGTGCAAGGTAGTCATTAAACTGGTTATCCATGTTGTTCTTCCACTCCTTTACTGCTTCCTCAACCTTTGTGTTTATAGATGATATCTGTTCAGTGTGGCTATTAATGACAGTTTGGAGGGTTTTGCCAAAATCAGTCATTCCAGTTGTTGTTAACTTTTGTTCAAGGCTGAGGATTTTGTTTTCAAGTTGTGTCATCCTGGTATCTTGTTGTTGAAGTGCTTTACGTTGGTCCATATTTTCATTGACTAATTTGATGATGTATGACTTTAGTGTATCTGGATCATTCGTCATACCTGAGAGATTATCGGGGTGAAAGCCAGTGAAGGGGGAGCTTGTGGGGGAGGCAGCCATGTTGTTTGTTGTTGTTGAGGGTGTTGATGCGTCGCCCTGGGTGGTGGAGAGGGGGGTGTAGGGTGTTCCGGCGTCCTGGGTGGTGGTGAGGGGGGTTGAGGGTGTACCGGCTTCCTTGGTAGACAAGTTGATTAGTAGATTTCTTGGTGTTTTCTTGTTGATTTGGGATTTTGTTCTTCTGATGTTACGTCTCATTTGAGCACAGTAGTCGGGGAAGTTGGTGCGGCAAGATGAAGCTGTAGGCTGGTAAGCTGTAGGCTGGTGAACTGTAGGCTGGTGAACTGTAGGCTGGTGAACTGTAGGCTGGTAAGCTGTAGGCTGGTGAACTGTAGGCTGGTGAACTGTAGGCTGGTAAGCTGTGAGACAAGGCGAAACATTTCCTCAATAAAGATACCCAAGTGTTGCATGTGTGTCTAATTTATTAACTTGTCGGTTCTCTGAACCATTCATCCACATTAGGTTAGTCTGCCCGAAATGCCCCAGCATGATAGTGCCTTTCTTTGTAAACAAACAAATTATGAAATGTAATCTTTGTACCAATCAAATTATGAAATGTAATCCACATTGTAACTTTTCAAAGAAATAAACTTTTGTAATTGTATTGAGTACTGGCATGATAGCGGCTTTCTTTGTACTTAGCAGATCAAAATTGTATTGTAATCTATGTAAAGAAATAAAATCCTTAATTCACGGTGGCCCGTGGCCTGGTAGCTAAAGCTCTCGCTTCACAAAGTAAGTGTCCGGGTTCGATTCCCAGCGAGGGTAGAAACATTGGGCGTTGTTTCTTTACACCGGTTGTCTATGTTCACCCATCAGTAAAATGGGTACCTGGGTGTTAGTCGACTGGTGTGGGTCGCATCCTGGGACAGTGACCTAATTTACGGAAATCCTCAGCATAACAAGGGCTTTCTATATAGTAGTTGTCATTGATGTCAGTTAGGCCTGTATACCTTGTACATGTACTTGTAGTTTTAAGGACTAGAATAAGCTGCCCTAATGCCATGGCATGTCAGTGGCTCTCCTTGCACTCAATTTACATTGTAACTACCGATACCCATGTAATCTGCAATGAAATAAAATTTGTTTGTTTGTTTGTTAGTAAATAAAGATATTAATCCTCCTTGGGCAGGAACACTGAGCCTCGCTGGCCCTCACAACCTCCACAACAACAACAACTTGTGTCACTCTTCTTACCATTATCTTCTTTTCTCAGTCTCTGAAGCATCAACCGCTGCAACATTTATTTGTGGGGTGAAGTAAACATCGCAGGTATTAGTTATTGTTAGAGTGTGATAAATGTGGCGGTAATAAGGAAAATAATGACTGT
This sequence comes from Cherax destructor, assembly GCA_009830355.1. Lineage (NCBI taxonomy): Eukaryota > Metazoa > Arthropoda > Malacostraca > Decapoda > Parastacidae > Cherax > Cherax destructor. The sequence continues at coordinate 11,039 of WNWK01042921.1, read as the reverse complement.
TATTGATGACTAACATTACAAGACATTGATCCTTTGTAGTAGTACCATATGTCTACAACCTAACATCACCTAGGCCTAATTTATGGTCTTTGGTAACCCTAACATTACGTAGGTCTAATTCATGGTCCTGGGTAAACCTAACATTACCTAGGCCTAATTCATGGTCCTGGGTAAACCTAACATTACCTAGGCTTAATTCATGGTCCTGGATAAATCCTAACATTACATAGGCCTAATTTATCGTCTTTGGTAAATCTAACATTACGTAGGCCTAATTCATGATCTTGGATAAATGGTGAGAATTTTTATCAAGTGCTTGACACTTACCAAGTGTCTGACACTTACCTGGATAACTGACTGATGTCAGTGACTTACCAAGTGCCTGACACTGTCACCTGGATAACTGACTGATGTCAGTGACTTACCAAGGGCCACAGTGACTTACCAAGTGCCTGACACTGTCACCTGGATAACTGACTGATGTCAGTGACTCCGATGCAGTGACCCAAGTGCCACAGTGACTTACCAAGTGCCTGACACTGTCAACTGGATAACTCACTGATGTCAGTCCTCAATGTTGATTCCTTTGAATTTTAAAAGTTATTTAATAATTACACAAGAAAAATACTGTTTAGTTTTTGTAGGTTAATATTGTATCATAATTTATGTGTAACCTTCATCCATAACAACAGGGTGTTTACCAGGTTGGTCCGGGAAGATATGATAAAAAAAATTCGTTCGGATTTTTAACTTGGAGGGTTAGTTTACCAGGATAACCCAAGAAAGTCAGTGCGTCATCGAGGACTGTCTGTCTTATTTACATTTGGGTCCTTCAGTCATGGCCCCCAGGATGCGACCCACACCAGTCTACTAACACCCAGGTACAGGAGGGCCCTCATATACAACATCCTCTTTTCGGTGTTCCATGTTCTTGTTGGCTTTCAGTTGAGCCATTGTTCATATGTTTGGTGCATTTACCACATTTTTGTCATAAAGGGAAGGGCGAGTTGTGCTGTTTAAGGTATTGTATATACAGTGGACCCCGAGTTACGAACACCCGGAAATCGTACAATTATGTAAGTATAATATTGTAAGTGTATTTTTGGGGGTCTGAAATGGACTAACCTACTTGACATTATTTCTTAAGGGTAGTAAATTCGTTCGGTAATGGCACTTGAGCAGGCTTCTGGAATGAATTTTGTTCAGATTACGGGGTCCACTGTACTGTATTTTTTTACTTTGTTTTATACCTACCTGTATTAAGCACTTAATTTGTGATGGTAAACACTTATCAGGCATTTTAGACACATTCGAAATAAAAAAATCGCTTTCCACTCTCTGGGAAATTTTTTGTTTCCCATACAAACAGGGCCCTCCTGTACCATTTATTGGGGGAACGGGGACATCAGGTGAAAGGGGAACATGCTTAACATTTCCACCTGTGTGGGGGATCAAACCAGGGACACTCAGTGTGTGGGGTTAGAGCTTTGCCATCAAGCCTCATTGTTTATTATCAAACAAAATAAATGGGAACATAGTGATGGTTACAGATTGGCCACTGACAAATGTACAATGATTTAATTATACTAAGATGACATTGCAAATGATAATTACTAGACTAGTCATAAAAAATAACGATGTTAATTATAAGATAACTATTACGATATTTTTTATTGGCATGGCAGTTAGTCTAGGGAAGAATTTATTCTCCTAATATCGTAATAAGTCCCCGTTCTTCTGTACAGATTAAAAAGGAATCAAAAACTTTGTAAAATATATATTTAATATAACGAGATAACGATTGACTTTAGGTATTTTAATTGTCCCTTTTTTCTTAGTTATTATAAATAAACACAGTCTTTATGCACAACTTAAAAAATTACCATGACCTTCATTCTAGTGAATGGGTCTTTAATAAAATATGATCAATAAAGTTACTGCATCTCTATTTCATGAGCGATTGGGTGTTGACTAGAATACGGGAAGTCTCTTAACACATGAGAACTTCTATACAAGAAAGTTTCACCAGATCTCAAATTTCTGGTGACTTTAGAAATAAAGTCTAGACCAATAGCTTCTCAAAGGAGTAAGCAATGGGGCCCTTTCTCAATACCGAGAGAGGTGCTGTACTGACTACTCTAATACACTCACCTCTGACGCAGCTCGCGCAGGCAAGTAGCCACCGGGAGGTCACAAAAACATTGAATGGTTGTTCCCAATGGTATGACCCCTCATATGTACATATATATAAAAATGAAAATATAAAAGGTGAAAATGAATATGTAATATTATAAAGCTGATTAACATCTTTTTAGCTTTAACGAGGGTTCGCAATGAAATTTAGATAGATGAACATAAATCCCGATATTTGTAAATAAACTGTGTCTGGGCATAACACCCCCTACCCCGGACAGTATGTGTACTGGGGTTTTTTTCCAAAAAGGTGAAGCATACAAATGAACATGTAGGAGTTTGGGATCCGAGAGAAGGGGGTAATGGCCAACTTCTGCTTCCGCATTGGTAACATATATACAGGGACCCCCGGTTAATGGCCCTCCAAACACTAACATTTATGGTGTTTTTTTTAAGTGCTTTTGTAAGTGTATTTTTGGGGGGGTCCAAAAGACTACTCTAATTTACATTTTTCCCTTTGTTAATAAATTGTTGGGAACAGCACTTGAACAGCATTCGGGAACAAATTTATGGCTGTTAACCGGGGGCCCACTGTAAAACAACTATCCATGGGTGGGGGAGAAAGCCGCAGTTAGCCTTGCCCCAGTCCAACCCAGGTCCTACTCAAAGTTACTATAAAACAGTAATGTAAATAGAAAAAACAAAACTATTAAAAATATAAATATAATAAAAACATTTGTTTTTCTCAATTCTTTTAACATCAAGCAAATGTTTTAAGGGAATTTTATTTTTACTTTACAAAGGGGCGAAGAGCATCCAAAGACGTTATGGGGCCTTTTATATGATTTATACAAAAGGGAAAAAGGTTGGATTCTGAGAGCCCACCCAGAACCCGGGGCATTCTTAGATTTCATCGATGTATTTAAAAAGGTCAAGGGGTTGTGATGGGAAAACACTAATACTTTATGGGCGATGTTCCTAAAAACATCGAAATACTCTAAAGAAACAACTGGGGCTAATGCCTCTTTTCCACTGTTGAATAATTTCTTTGGTGGGGCTTTAATTTAGATAAAAAATAAAAAGGGGATGCAAAATTTCAGACTGTTGAATTTTAAGAGGACAGCCCTATTCTCACTTGCATCAATTTTAAAGAAAAAAGGTTATAAAATTGGGACTTTGAATACAGGAAGGGAGGTAAGCAAGTTTTTTTAAATTTTCTAAAAAGCTGTATTACTTTCCCAAGGTCCATTTATATGTTACTCTGGGGCTGGTTAATTCAGAAAAAGGGCGCAATTGAGCAAAATTAGGGCAAAACCTTCTGTAATAATAATCATCCTAGAAATCGTTGCCCCCTTTTCATCAGGGGGAATGGGGGTCTATGGTTTTTACTTTGATGTTAATAGGGCCACTTTTCCTTGTCCTATTTGAAAATCAGATACAGTGGTACCTCACTTACATTTTTTTTCTTTCCCAGAATGCTGAATTTTCCAAAAAAAATTTACCCCCAAAGGAATGATGTAAAATAGACTATTTTTTTGCCCCCCAAAATTACACTTAAAAAAGCAAAAAAAAATAAACTTACAAAAAAGGGGATTTTGGGGGAATCGTAAGTCGGGGACCCTGTATTTAATTGTGGCTTCCCAAATGCACATTTTGCCAAATTTAATAAAATTAAAGTTTCAGTGATCTGAATAAAGCTTCTAGGCGAAAAAGGTGTTCCTCCCGGGATGCTGAATACTACTAAATCATCAAGATATGCCTCACCCTTCCAAGGGGGTAATGGTTCATAGTTTTTAAAGGGTGGGGTGCATTACAAAACCAGAAGGGCATGACAGGAATTGAAAAAAATCTTTAATAGAAAAGGCGGTTTTGTCTTTGTTTTTTGGACAAGAGGGATTTGGGAGATCCTCTCAGAAAACAAGTCGACTCACGAATGTAGATTTGGGAGACAGTATCTATCAGGTCATCTATTCGAGGAAGAGGGATCCATCCGGTATTGGACAGAGTTAAGCTTACGATAGTCCGTACACAGGGGAACGTCCCCTGGCTTGGGAACTAACAAAAAAGGGGAACCCCCAAGAACTCTTATTTGTTCCAAAAGGCCATGTTCAAGCAGAAACTCAACTTCTTGCTTCAACAACTGATGTTTAGCTGGACTCACTTATAAGGTGGTTGTTTGATTGGACGAGAGTGGGAGCCGCTTTGTGATATCCCAGAGTGAAATTTTTTGGCACATCTCCAAATAAGTTTTTATAATTTACTTAGGTTACTTATTTTGATCTTTTAGAATCGTTAAAAATTTTTAAGAAGTTTATCAAGACTATGTAGAGTTTCAGAGTTTTTTTTAAAGGGGGCGTCAGCTCTTTTGACCCCTTTTGATGATTTTCTCCATGGTTGATAGGGTAGTGATGGATGTTGCTGGGTGTTTTGGTGTGACAGTTGATTTATGTGGAACAGTCTGTTCCATTTTTCCCGGTATCTTCCTACATAATTTAATCATTTTTTTTCACAACCTCGTAGGGCCTTGGTAACGTGGTAAGAGGCATGGCCAGGAACAACCCTGACCTCACTAAATCTTTGGGTTCAAGAGCGGGGGTTTCGCTGTTTGGGGTTTCAAAATTTCATTTTCTTTGAGCCGTAGCCAAATTTTCTGTGGCTAATTTCCCAGCTTGAGACAATCGCTTTATCAGAATAGGTGATGATCTTATTGAAGATTCCGTCTTACCGGGCCAAGTGTCTTTTAATACAGTTAATGGGCCTCTAACTTGGTGCCCGATATAAGTTCAAATGGGGGGAAGCCCCTATCTCTTGCTCACATTTGAAACGAAAAAACATAGGATCCCCCGTCCCCGTCTTGGGAAAATTTCTCACAATATGCTCTTAAAAGATTTTAAATCTGGTGAAAAAGTTTCCCGAGCTCCTTGGGTTTGAGGGGGGAAATCGGGGCAATAAAAATTCTATACCAAGTGGGAATTGCTTCTCTGAATGTTTTAGAAGTGAAGTTGTCCCTTGGTCTGACTGAATTTTCTGGGGATTTACTAGAAAAAACTTTAATAAGGAACAACAATTACCAATAATTTTCCTAAAGGAAGGGCCGGGGTATCTGATACTAGAATTCATAATAGTAAACAGATATTGATTTCCGACGGGTTTTAACGGGGTCCCACACAATCAAAAATTAGATGAAGAAGGGTTCTCCCTTTTGCGGAATAGGAATTAGGGGGGGGGGTGGTTTATGAGCAGGCTTACCTGCCTTTTTACAAATATGACATTCTTTAAATATTCCTACCTTTTCCCCCCTCTTAGGCCAATAAAAAAGTTTTGATTTTCCTAAAGTTTTCCTTGTCCCAAGATGTCCACCTTTTGAGGTCTATTATGAGAAAACTAAAGTGGTATCTGGAAAAAAGTAGGCAACACTACTAAACTCCTAGGTTCTTGGAACCATTACTTGCCTCCTCCTTCATAAGGATGCCATCCTTTTTAATAACAGTTTTTTTAATAGTTTTGGGTTGTTCCCCGAAACTCATCAGTGGACCCCCCCGTTTGTAAACCCCGAAATTCATTTATGTAAGAAAATTGTAAGTGCTTTGGAAAAATATTTTTGGGGTCGAAAAAGACTAACCACGGACATTTTTTTTAAGGGGAAATTCATTTGGGAATGGCCTTGAGGACTTCAGGGGTGAAGTTTTACGAAACTCTACTGTACCCTTTCAGTGATTCAAGTCCAGATCTGAAGTTTGAGCCTGAATCGACGTTTTCCCAGACCTTTTTCCCCGGGGAAAACCGGGGGTTTAAACATGGGTTGACTAGGTTTAAAGGTTCCTGTTTGGATTGCTTACTAAATATTAAACCCCAGATCTTTATTTTCCGAGGGGTTTTTATAACCACGGCGAGACATGGGCCCAGTAATTCTTAAGAGGAAATAATGCGGGCCCTTCGGTTTGCTTCTTGACTAATTTGCTTCAAGTGGTTATTTATCACCAAAGGTTCTTTCAAAACCTTGGTGGTATACTCATTTCCATCAATAGTCAACACCCTGAATGGGGGAAATTTTTACTAGATATTCCAACAGTTATCCAACCCCATAGTCGGGATTTCCAAAACACCCATGCAGTGGTACTTTAATTAAAAGGGACCACCATAAGCCTCTAATAAAAATTCCATTTTGGTGTCGGGGTTTTCATTTAGGGTAATACATCTGTCCCTTTAAAAAAGACAGATAACTCTGGGGTCTGGGAAAATAGTGACATTTACTAACCTTTTTTTACACCCACTTTTTCCCGTAGAAGGGGGTTCCATGGCCTCCGTACCTTGTTTCGGGTGTTTTCCGAATGAGTATATTGTCCGTGGTGTCCTGGATGGGACGTTTTTTAGTTCTCCCTACAGGCTGACTTTAGTTTGGACCTGAGAAGAGATTACTTGAGTAGGGTACCTCTTGGGGTTTTTGTAGTTATGCTCGTTCTTCTTTCTACCTGGTTTCCCAAAAGTCCTGGTCTTCGGCAGTAATTCAAAAAGTAAATTTTCTTCCCCGATGAATTACTATGCCAGTTAAGGTCCAATACTCTTTTCTTTTAAACTTAAAACTGTCCTCGGAGTTTTCTGCACAGCGTTTTATAATAATAATAATAATAATATTTTTTAGACATGATAAACGTTGTTTTTTAGCTGATACTTGGTATAAATGAGGTGTAATGCCAAAGCCCCCCAATATGCTGTGCTTGTGGGCATTCTTAAGATTAAATAATAGTAGACTAATGGTAAAAAATTATGGGTTTATAATTTTTAAAATAAGATAATTTTATATAATTGAAAAATTTTGGGTATAAGTTGAACATAATAATCTATTAATTGTAGCAATGCAATTTGAGTGAATAACAAATTTAAAAAAATTAGTTGCTTGCAGTTACGATGTGGTCATTATAATGTAAATTTATAGTAACAGTTAGCTCAGTATGTATTATTCAAAAGGGTTTTACATTTAAGTGATTAATAAATTTTGTTGGGAATGTTTGATATTGTCCCTTAGGTTTGGGTGAGAAGGTGGTTTTAGCATCGTTTTTGAATTGGGGTACGGGGGGTTTCTTTGGCACCATACGGTGGACTCGTTCAGAAATTAATCCGTCCAGGAGCTTTACTTAATCTGAATCTTTCGTAATTGGAAACCTTATTTCCATAGAAATAATGTAAATACAATTAATTGGTTTCCACAAAAATAATCACCAAAAAAAAACAATCGTTTACTCCCTTTATTGAAGAGTTGCAGGCATCTGGAAGGTAGAGTTGCGACGGGGCGGGGTGTTAAAGGGTTTGGGGAAGGGAAACCCCTCCAAAGGACTTGGTAACAAGTCCCTCTCGGGTTACTTCCCTTCTTTTCTTTAATGCTTGCCTATTGCCCCAGGATTGGGCCTCAATGTATATATTGTATTTTTCCCATTTCTATAATTTTATATTGCTGATTTTCCCTCGATAATAGCTAAATCATTAATATCTTGCTTTATATTATTATTAGACTATTATTTGACTTATTTAACTTATATATTTATTAGGTAGGATGTATATTTTATGTTGTGCTCGAGGTGTGGAGTAACTGCCTTGGAGTTGGAACTACGTTATGCTGCCGGCGTCTAGTTGCTGGGAGGAGTCAGTCCTGAACCACCTGGGGCTGGGTGGTTGTTCCTCTTCCTCTCTCTTTTGGCCTGTGACCCTCGTCGAGTCAACACCTCACTCTTATTTCATTTTTTTCTCGACTTTAGACTCTGTTGGGTAGAGTATGATTCTTTGGGGAGGCAAAACATGCTTCTAGAACTCTGTGTAATTCTGTTCACAGAGAATAGACTAGACATGATTATTCGACGTTGTTCTGGGTTGTGTGTCACTGACACTCTGATAAAACTCAGGTCTCAAGCTCTAGCTCTGGACCTAATTCGATAGGCATCTGTGCCCGCCACAGTTTGGGATTGTTTATGCTGAACCTAGCTTCAGTAGAAAGGGAGTTTTGTGACTGTTTTGGAGGATCTACTGATGGTCCCCAGTTGGGGCCGATTTTCTATCTCCTTGTTCCTGACGCTGTGTTGCTGTTGCCTGTTATATTGCTGTTCTGCGAATTGTCTTTTACTGGACAATCAGCTGTTCTGGTTGTCTGTTTGTTAGAGCAGCTAGCTTAAGAGAAATTCTGTCATACACTGGTTGAGTCGAGTCTTAGAGTTACCGGGAGCACACTCATACACACATTTATTCTTATTTGTATATATTATTGTAATTACTGACATTGTACCTGATGGTACTTCTGAGTCATTTATATATATGTGCCCTCAGCACAGACTTATTGTATATGAGAGCAGTGTAGGAGCTCCCCTCCTAATTAACCTAATTGATATCTTAATTAATATCTTTATATTTGATTTACTTTGTACCCTAGATTTTCTACTTTGTTAATAAACCTTTTAAATATCTGTTTGGTTTTGTACCCTATCGTTTCAATCCTCTTAAGCTATATAATATGTCGGATAACTGAACCAGGATACTGACTTTGTTTCAAAAGCCCAGTAACAGGCTGGATGCTAGAAGGGCTATCCTTTCTAGTGTTCACTGGAGATGTCTATTATTAATAGATATCGTGTCATTTTTTAACAATGCCTGCTACACTCCCCGCATGCCTGCTACACTCCCTGCATGCCTGCTACACTCCCTGCATGCCTCACACTCCCTGCATGCCTGCTACACTCCCTGCATGCCTGCTACACTCCCTGCATGCCTGCTACACTCCCTGCATGCCTGCTACACTCCCCCGCATGCCTGCTACACTCCCTGCATGCCTGCTACACCCTGCATGCCTGCTACACTCCCTGCATGCCTGCTACACTCCCCGCATGCCTGCTACACTCCCTGCATGCCTGCTACACTCCCTGCATGCCTGCTACACTCCCCTGCATGCCTGCTACACTCCTGCATGCCTGCTACGCTCCCTGCATTTCTGCTACACTCCCCGCATGAATGTTACACTCCCTATATGAATGCTACACTCCCTGCATGCCTGCTACACTCCCTGCATGCCTGCTACACTCCCTGCATGCCTGCTACACTCCCTGCTTTCCTGTTACACTTCCTGCATGCCTGCTACACTCCCTGCATGCCTGCTACACTCCCTGCATGCCTCTCACCCTGCATGCCTCTACACTCCCTGCATGCCTGCTACACCCTGCATGCATGCTACACTCCCTGCATGAATGCTACTACTGGGGTGCCACTAGGAAGCTTTTGGACCCATGGTGACTTATTTCCCCAGTGACAATCACTAAATCACCAAAAAAGACACCAAATATATTGTGAATCTTTGAAAGAGCGCGCTAGGTAATGTTCTCTCAATGGTAAACAACGCTTCACTGGGTCCGCGCTTGCGCGACAGGGGGACACGTCTAATACCTTTCGGTAACCGAGGAAGTGCATAGATATCTTTAGGTATTATGTTTACTTTTTCCTGTTGTCTGGTGAGCTATTTCATAATGGTCGGCATAGATATCTTTAGGTATTATGTTTATTTTTCCTGTTGTCTGGTGAGCTATTTCTATGGTGGGCTATCAAGCAGTTTCTATTATTGAGGCAGAACGTCCGTAAGGTATTAGGTCTTCCCCAAGTAATTAAAGAAGTCTTCATTCAAAATTAATTGAAAAAGGGGACCCCACTGTTTTTAAAACCCCTAACCCATCTCTCAAATGCTGCCTGTTTTCCCCAGGAAACTCTACCCAGGACTGTTGTGTGTTGTGCTTAAAATGCCCGGGAAAGCCCTTAAATAACTGGAGGAAAAAGTAAAAGGCCCAAAACAGTTTTTTTTATCATCTCATACTGAGAGTATTGCTGTGGTGGGCCTTTAATAGCTGTGCTTTCCCGCAAAGTAGGGGTATCAGGGCAGCCCAGGTTCCGAGGCCACCATAATTTGAGCCGATTTTCAAAGGCTTCAAAAATGCGCAAGGTTTTCCCCACAGAATTTGGGAACCATGCAGCCACTTGATGTATATATTGAATGTCTCGATCCTTGGTTCTGGACGAGACTCCATATTTCCTGGGGGAGTTGTTATCATATCTGATGGACTCTCTTCGAACTCTTCTGTTTAAACTTACGTTGGGGCCCATGTACGAGTTTGTAGCTTCAAAAAGCATTCTAATCTCTCAAATTGTTCAGGGGAGGATCTCAGGGGGAATTTGAAGGGAGTTCCATTAAAACTTGAAATTTTCTCAGGGAAACCCCAGGTTCCGTTAAATAAAAAAAGTGGCAGTTCCCGGTTCTCCTGTAAAATCTATGGTTTCCCCGGGGGAGCCTTGCGGAAATTTTGGAAGACTTTGGTCTCGTTGATGTGTCTTTAGTACCAAAAAGGGACTTCCCTGTCATTTAATAATGACTGCTGGTCCCTTGTGAATCAAAATTTCATCGCTGTTGTTTCTACCGGAGTCTTCTTCTGGGTCTTCTGGAAAAAATAAATTCCGAATGATAGCCTAGGGGAACGGGGTTAGTTTTACTACTTGACTCCGAGGGACTTTGCTTTGCCAAATGTTTTAATTTTTTTTTATCAAACCATTCATTGGTAAAATATTCAAACCGGGGATAATGAAGATCTTATTCCGAAGGGTCTTTTAAATATTCTTTTTAAGTCTGTGTTTTAAGGGGTTATACAAAATTCAATCTCCCGGGCAGCAGGTCCCATTTATTACGATATTCTTTATTGGCATAGGGGATGTTAGTCTAGGGGGAAAAATTTATTTTTTGTAATATCGTAATAAGTCCGTTTTTTGTCAGATTAATAAGGAGATCAAAAAAATTGTAAAATATTTTTAATATAACATAGATAACGTTTTGACTTTAGGATTTTAATTATATTTTTTTTAGTTATTATATATAAACACAGTCAATT
>WNWK01042920.1:0-15749 GCA_009830355.1 Cherax destructor | reverse complement strand
AAAACCCAAATTATGCCTGTTTACCCACCCGCCCGGGCATGTTTTTTATATTCATCGGATCTTTTTCCAATGGAACCTCTAGTAAAAGTGCCCTACTTGTACGCACCGGTATACCATACCATCAAACTGAGGACTGATTACCTCAAACTCCTCCTCTTTTTTACCTTGCTTTGTATTATTGATGAAGCCACTGTGTGGCGAAACGTTTCCTTTAAAGATACCCAAGTGTTGCACATGTGTCTAATTTATCAACTTGTCGGTTCTCTGAACCATTCATCTACAAGGCAGGTCCTTATCAAAACCACCACTACCCAAAGCTCCCCGAGAATTTACTTCCGTCCCCACGACACCAATCAAACCCAGCCCCTCCCACTTATATATTTGTCCAATCTCTTTTAAAGCCACCCAAGGCCCTAGCCTCTATCACCCTACTCGGAAGATTGTTCCACGCATCCACAACTCTTTTCGAAAACCAGTACTTACCTATGTCCTTTCTAAATCTAAATTTATTCAACTTAAATCCGTTATTTCTGGTTCTTACCTGGTTCGACACCCTCATCCACTTATACCCTTATTATTATTATTATCTTCATTTCTACAAGTACATGTACATGGTATATGGGTTTCAGCTGACATCAATGACATACTACTATATAGAAAGCCCCTTGTTATGCAGAGCATTTCGGGCAAATTAGGTCCTTGTCCCAGGATGCGACCCACACCAGTCGACTAACTCCAGGTACCTATTTTACTGATGGGTGAACATAGACAACTGGTGTAAAGAAACACGCCCAATGTTTCTACCCTGGCTGGGAATCGAACCTGACCCTTGCCGTGTGAAGCGAAAACTTTAGCGATCAGACCACTTGGCACCTTTTGGAAACACGTCCCTAATGTTTTCCAGCCGTACCGAGATTCGAACTCCGGACCTCGGGGTGAGCTGAGTGAGGGAGCGATCGAGCTACGGGATGATATCGAAGATATCTTCCCCAATTTACGTCTCTCAGAGAGTGACTATTCAAGGCTCTAAGTCTATCTTCATACGGGAGATTCCTTATACAGTAAATAATTTTAGTCATTCTTCTCTGTATGTTCTCCCAAAGAATCTATATCCTTCCTGTAGTAAGGAGACCAAAACTGAGCTGCATAATCTAATGAGGTCTCACTAGTGATGTATAGAGCTGGAAAATAACTTTTGGACTTCTGTTACTTATGCTTCTTGAAATAAATCCTAGTAATCTGTTAGCCTTATTACACTTAGGCACTGTTGTCTTGGCTTTAAATTTCTGCTTACCATGACTCCTAAGTCCTTTTCGCATTCTGTATGATCGCTCTACTTCACCAAGTTTATAACTTCGAGGGATATTCTCATTCCCAGGGACTAGAAATTTACACTTGTCTTCATCTGGCACTTTTCAGACCAAGACATTATTTTGTCCAAATCCTCCTGGAGTTCACGGGTATCCTCCTCAGAATGAATCGACGGCCTATTTTTGTATCATCAGTAAATTTACTCATGTCACTTGTAATTCCTTCATCAAGGTCATTAATGTAAATTATGAACAACAGGCCTAGAACTAATCCTTGTGGAATGCCACTAGTGACCAGTCCCCATTCATATTTGACCCCATTAATGGTGGCCTGGGTGGCTAAAGCCCCGATTCACACGGCAAGGATCAGGTTCGTTTCCCAGCCAGGGTAGAAACATTGGGCGTGTTTCTTACACCTGTTGTCTATGTACACCCATCAGTAAAATGGGTACCTGGGTGTTAGTCGACTGGTGTGGGTCGCATCCTGGGACATAACTGACCAAATTTGCCCGAAATACTCTGCATAACAAGCGGCTTTCTTTATAGTAGTATGTCATTGATGTCAGCTAGACCTGTATACCATGTACATGTACTTAGCAAAATAAAGATATTATTAATATTATTATTATACTCTCTGCTTTCTATTGGTAACCCATGCCTCTATCTATGCTAGAACCTTACCTTCTATACCATGAGCTGCTACTTTTCTTAAGAGTCTTTTGTGAGGACCCCTATCGAAGGCTTTACTGAAATCCAAATAAACAATATCATATTCTTTATCACTGTCTACTGCCTCAAATGTTTTATTGAAGAACGTCAGTAAATTTGTCAGGCAGGAACGACCTCTCGTGAACCCATGCTGAGATTCATTAATAAAATTATAATCTTCAAGATGACTTTTTAATAAAAACAGTTATAATTGATTCTAATAATTTGCCAAGTATAGACGTCAGGCTGATTGGGACGGTAATTTGATGGAAGGGACTTATCCCCTGATTTGAATATAGGAACTACATTAGCTATCTTCCACATTCTGGCACAGCACCAGTTGGGATGGACGTATTAAACACACTTGTTAATGGCTGACTAAGTTCCATCTTGCATTCTTTAAGTACCCTGGAAAAAACAACTTGTCGGGTCCGGGACTTATTTTGTTTCAGTTTATCTATCTGTTTGATAACCATATCCCTCGTGACAGTAATATTAGTTAATTTGAATTCTTCAGAAACTGATTAATTGTTAATTTCTGGAATCTAATTTACGTCTTTTTGTGTAAAGACTGACAAAATATATTTTTAAACAGAGAACACATTTCCAGTTCGTTATCCGGCAGCTGTCCATACCCATTTTCAGAGGTCCTACTTTTTCCTCACCTTCGTCCTGTAATCAAAGACTAATCCAAAGGGTTAAAAAACCCTTTGGATTGTCTTTGATTCACAAACAACTCTAATTTCATAGTCACATTTAGCCTTTCTAATCCCCTTTCTTTACTTTCTTTTAAACTGAACATATTGGTCAATAAGGTTAACATCTCCTCTTCTGATGCGCCTATAAATTCCTCTTTTCTCTCCCAATAGATGTTTTAGCTTCCTGTTAACTCATTTGGGATCGTTATTATTTGACCTAATTTCTCTCTGGGGAATATATATACTCTGAACACGTTGTACATCATTAAGAAAAAAAAATCATAAACGCAGTATGATTACCCCAATCGAGATTAGACAGGTGTTCCCTAAGTCCAGTATAGTCGGCAGAACGAAAATCGGAGACTTTTACCGTATTTTCCTTTTCTGGTATTCCCAGGTAATATTAAAAGTTATGGTTTGTGATCACTTGCGCCAACCTCTTCATTGATCTACAGATTATTTACAAGGGTTTCTTTATTTGACAAGACTAGGTCGAACAAATTTTTACCCTGGTGACTCGTCACACACTGCTTCAGAAAACAGTCCTGAACTACTTCCATAAAGTCACTGGAGTCAAAGAAGTCCACACCTAAATAAAGGGAAAATATCTAGCCTAGACAGGACTCGCAGCCATGAATTGAAAGTGAAGCAACTTTGATTTAGAAAGGATATTGGGTAGTACTGGCTTGGCAGTAGAGTTGTAGATGAGTGGAAGAAACTTCCAGGAATCGTCACTGAGGCAAGAACTTTAGGTAGCTTTAATTATAGGATGGACAGATACATCAATGGGTGAGATTGGACTTGTCTAGCATGGGCCAGTAGGGCTACTGCAATGTTCCTTTTTTCTTATGTTCTCATCAGTAACAGCAGTAACAGCTGTAAAGCTAATTTGTTGCCTGTCAACGCTGTAAACAGTAAGGCAGCATTGTCAACAATAGGCAGCGTTGTCATAGAAAGGCAGCGTTGTCAATAGTAAGGCAGTGTCTTCAGCAGCAGGTCAGCCCCTTCAGCAGCAGATCAGTGCCTCCAGCAGCATGTCAGTGCCTGTAGCAGCAGGTCAGCGCCTTCAGCAGCAGGTCAGTGCCTTCAGCAGCAGGTCAGTGCCTCCAGCAGCAGGTCAGCGCCTGTAGCAGCAGGTAAACGCCTTCAGCAGCAGATCAGTGCCTTCAGCAGCAGGTCAGTGCCTTCAGCAGCAGGTCGTGCCTTCAGCAGGAAGAACAGCAGTAGGCAGGATCATCAAGTGACTGGACCGTCAAGAGGCTTCATCCTACATTTCACTAAATTGCTATAACTATGACCATAATTTTTAAAAGGGGGTGGACCGGTAAGCCAGCAAGGCCTCGGTCAGATGACCAGAAACTCCAACGGTGGGTCATCATCTGACTAAGACCCGCGTTAGGAAACACTTGTCCTGTTTCCTGACGAACCTTACCTAACCTAACCTGCATCCTGCAAGTGACAGATGAAACAGCCAGGCGCCTGTGCTGACAAATGAGAGAGGAAGCACCATTGCTGACAGACAAGAATCAGTCGCCCTTGCTGACAGACCATGACAGCCCGCCCTGACAGATAAGACAGTTGCCCGTGATGATAGACATAACGGGTGGCCCGGTGGTCTGATGGCTAGAGCTCTCGCTTCACACACGGAGGGCCCGGGTTCGATTCCCGGCGGGCAGAAACATTTCGACGTGTTTCCTACACCTGTTGTCATGTTCACCTAGCAGCACCTGGGTTGTTAGTCGACTGGTGTGGGTCGCATCCTGGGGGACAAGATTAAGGACCCAATGGAAATAAGACAGACAGTCCTCGATGGAGCACTGACTTTCTTGGGTTATCCTGGGTGGCTAACCCTCCGGGGTTAAAAATCCGAAGAAATCTTATCTTATCTTACCTTAACAGCTCGTTCTGACAGACATAACAGCTCGTGCTGACAGACAAGACAGTCATGTGCTGACAGACATACAATCCATGCTGACAGATCGCTGGACTCTCCACCTGGAAACCTCCACAATATGAAGTGCAAATCCTCGCAGGTAGGAAGAAAAAGAGTGGTAGCAGTGGAGGTGGCGGTTGTTCGACCCCCTCCCTCCCCAGCCAGGTGATACACATCAACATAAACAATAAAAAAAAAGAGCCACAAAAAGTGGTCATTTGGGTGACATTTTGTGGGTAGTGTTGCAGGGCTTAAGGGGCACATCAGTTCCCTTGTCTTCTACTATATTATTTTCCTCTATAATCTACCTTGTCCATAATTATTATCGCATTTACTTTGCTTTTGTAAGGTGAAGTCCAGGATCTTTCCTTAATTCTTGGTATAACTTAAAAATTTTGGGACAACTGTGTTGCAGAGGTCTGACCTGCAACACAGTTGTCCTCAACAATAAACATATTAGGATAGAGGGAACTCAGGTGCCTCTCGTAATGAAGGTGTTTGGTGATGCCACAAGAACCAGGCACTCTTCTGCCCTCACTGGCACTCAGACCGGGGTAATGATCACGGTGGTTAGGTTATTTAGTAAACAAAAAAATAAAAGCGAGTATAATGATTACGGGAGATATGTGAAGAAAGTCGTAGACACAAGAAGGTTGAGATCCCCTCCCCAACACCCGGACGCCAGCCTCACCCACCTCAACACTCCTCAATAATCAACATATTCCTCCTTATACAAAGAGAAAAGAGCCAAAAGAAAAAAAAAAGACCATTAACGCATCTCGAGGTGAGTTGACACACAAATTGCAATAAGTCCAGAATAACGAGGGTAGCCCAGGGGTAGAGGTGCCCTCTTGCACGAGTCCCCCTCAACACGCAATTTTCCAATCATGGATCCTAATGGTCCTTGTGCCCGCGTCCCCTCCATGCACACGACTTAGGCCTCGGCTTCCTACTTCATTATCACATCGCTGATATTATTGTTTTACCCTACCACATACTTTTGTAATATTAAATTCTCTTACATGCCTCACCTTTGCAGCCAAAATATATTCAAGAACCGTAATAGAGATGGGAGAAACGACCACTAAATACTGACGATGAATATTAGACCAAAATCTCGGGGTACAAAAACGTCTGCCAATCAAAATTGATACGTCAGGCTGTCTTTTCCTCATTGGTTAAATCACTAAGCAGTTTCGCATTCGTCATTGTTATGGTAACACGGGTTCCCTCCCCATACAGTTTCAATCCCACAAAATAAGTGATTCCACGAGCATATTTTGAGGGTGAGGTGAGTGTACACATTGACATGACTGTCCTCAGAGCTACTTAAACCTATCTCTGAGGCGCTGTGCTTGACCGGGAGCCAGGTGGCTGGGAAGTGACGCAGCCAGGTGGCTGGGACAGTGACCGCAGCCAGGTGGCTGGGACAGTGACCAGCCAGGTGGCTGGGAGAGTGACAGCAGCCAGGTAGCTGGGACAATGACCGCAGCCAGGTAGCTGGGACAGTGACAGCAGCCAGGTGACTGGGAGAGTGACAGCAGCCAGGTGGCTGGGAGAGTGACAGCAGCCAGGTGGCTAGAGTGACAGCAGCCAGGTTGCTGGGAGAGTGACAGCAGCCAGGTGGCTGGGAGTGACAGCAGCCAGGGGCTGGGAGGTGACAGCAGCCAGGTGGCTGGGAGGTGACAGCAGCCAGGTGGCGGGGAAAGTGCAGCCAGGTGGCTGGGACAGTGACAGCAGCCAGGTGGCTGAGAGGTGACAGCAGCCAGGTGGCTGGGGGGTGACAGCAGCCAGGTGGCTGGAAGAGTGACAGCAGCCAGGTGGCTGGGAGAGTGACAGCAGCCAGGTGACTGGGAGAGTGACAGCAGCCAGGTGGCTGGGAGAGTGACACAGCCACGTGGCTGGCAGGGTGACAGCAGCCAGGAGGCTGGGAGAGTGACAGCAGCCAGGTGATTGGGAGAGTGACAGCCCAGGTGGCTGGGAGAGTGACAGCAGCCAGGTGGCTGGCAGGGTGACAGCAGCCAGGTGGCTGGGAGACTGAAAGCAGCCAGGTGGCTGGGAGAGTGACAGCCCAGGTGGCGGGGAGAGTGACAGCAGCCAGGTGGCTGGGAGAGTGACAGCAGCCAGACCAGCAGCGCATGTGGCAGAGATAAGAAGGGCGGGGGGTAGAACCTAGTGATAGTAGTAGTGCTGGCTGTTAGTGGAGCTGTTTGTCGTCACTCCTCACCTACCTGTTGTCACTCCTCACCTACCTGTTGTCACTCCTCACCTACCTGTTGTTACCCCTCGCCTACCTGTTGTCACCCTCACCTACCTGTTGTTACTCCTCACCTACCTGTTGTCACTCCTCACCTACCTGTTGTCACTCCTCACCTACTTGTCACTCCTCACCTACCTGTTGTCACTCCTCACCTACCTGTTGTTACTCCTCACTACCTGTTGTTACTCCTCGCCCACCTGTTGTCACTCTTCACCACCTGTTGTCCTCCTCACCTACCTGTTGTTACTCCTCACCTACCTGTTGTTACTCCTCACCTACCTGTTGTTACTCCTCACCTACCTGTTGTTACTCCTCACCTACCTGTTGTTATTCCTCACCTACCTGTTGTTACTCCTCACCTACCTGTTGTTACTCCTCGCCTACCTGTTGTTACTCCTCACCTACCTGTTGTTACTCCTCACCTACCTGTTGTTACTCCCTCGCCTACCTGTTGTTACTCCTCACCTACCTGTTGTTACTCCTCACCTACCTGTTGTTACTCCTCACCTACCTGTTGTACTCCTCACCTACCGTTGTTACTCCTCACCTACCTGTTGTTACTCCTCACCTACCTGTTGACTCCTCACCTACCTGTTGTTACTCCTCACCTACCTGTTGTTACTCCTCACCTACCTGTTGTTACTCCTCACCTACCTGTTGTCACTCCTCACTTACCCTCACACTATCTTATTTTGGCAAAATTTAATGACACAAAAGTTAGGTTATGAGCTGGAATGAGCCATGGCATTATGAAGTTGACATGCTCTAGTGGTGTAGTTGTTGAGAGAGAGAGAGAGAGAGAGAGAGAGAGAGAGAGAGAGAGAGAGAGAGAGAGAGAGAGAGAGAAAAGAGAGAGAGAGAAGAGAAGAAAAGAAAAGATTAGAGAGAAGGGGTATTAATCACCTTGTTGCAAAAATTCAAGTTAGTGAACCTCTTTTGCTAGCCAACAAGAACTGTGTCAAAGTTGTCAGAGGTGACAGTAAGGTAGGATGAAGTATGTCTCTTCCTTAAATCCCTGGACGTTGCTTGGTCTAGGCTGTGGGCCCAGATAAGGTGAGCCCAAGATTGCCGGGTAGATAGATGTATACCAACTAGCATCACCCCTAACTCGCATCTATTGGCACTGGAGTGTCACTCCAGTCAATCACTGGGAAAATTCTTGAGTCATAATCTCATGGCAAAAGACAACGTTTTTCGACTACCACTCGCGTCTTTGCGAACGTCAATACAGCTTCAAAAATGGTCACTCTGCTGCTGATCTGTTGTTAAACCTCTCCACTAAGTAAAACCAGTCACTGTATGAATCCAAGGTCAGCTGTGTAGTAGCCCTGGACATTGCTGGTGCTTTCGACCGAGTATGGCATTAGGGACTCTTGGCAAAACTGAAAGCACTAGGGTCTTCTGGTTCTACACTACGTCTCCTTCAAAAGGTAGTTCTCTAACAGTAGTTATAAATGGGACAGAGTCAATTAGACACTAAATAGGTGCCAGTGTTCCACAGGGAAGCGTGCTTGGGCCATTGTTATGGAATGTCTACTTCAGTGGCCTTCAACTCATTCCAGAATCCCATGCTTTTGCAGAAGACTGACTCTGCCATTTGCTTATCCAAGAGATCAAGTGTCAGCTGCTTTCAGTTCCATCAATCACCAGCTTGCAGCTATATCAACCGGGGAAAACGATGCCAGGTTACATAATGGTACAGTGGTAAGAACGAATGGGATGCTGTCCACGTAATGATCTTGCGGCAAGGCAGCCAAGAAGTTAACAGCACTAAGACTTATCTTGTACCTGCTCGCCATTAGAGGCTGCAAAACCCTGTGAGGCATGGTGAGCTCACATTGAATATGCTTCACTTCCTTGGATTACCTGATTTCCCCCATCTCATCTACGATTTTTGGACAGAATAGAGAACAGAACAAAACGACCTGTATCTCACCTGGACCCCCCCTGGATAGATCTGTCATTTCAGGAGAACCTTCAACACCGGAGAGATGTGGATGGTCTTACTGTCATGCACAAGGCTTCACCCACACTTAGCTTCACTTCGCGGACATCGACAAGACTGCTGTACCCTTCTAGAACATCACTTAATCTGAGGTCATTCATTCCTAGAATAACTCTAGTCACTCCTGTTTAATTACTGGCAAGACTCTTTGATACAATAAGCTCACGGCAAAGGACAGCATTTTTCAACTAACTACTCGCTTTTTGTGATCTTCATTATGGCTTCAGAAAAGGTCGTCCTGCTGCTGATCCATTAAAACCTCTTCTCATGTGGCAGCAGTCACTGGACGAATACAGGATCAGCTGTGTAATAGGACCAAACATTGCTGACGCTTTCGAACGAGTATGAAAAACTGCAAGCACTAGGAGTTTCTGGCTCTGCACTATGCCTCCTCAGTGATTACCTTCAAGGGGCTCTATTAATTTTCAATGGGACAGTGTTAGGAAGATACTTAATCGGGCAAGTGTTCCACATGGAAGTGTGCTTGGGTCATTGTTATGGAATGTCTAATTCAATGATCTTCAGCTCACCCCGGAACCCCTTGCCTATGCAGATGACTGTACTCTGTCATTTACTTATCCAAGAGAGGAAATGCCAGCTGCTCTCAGTTACATCAATCACCAGCTTAGAGCTATATCAAATGGAAAAACGATGGCAGGTTACATTTGCTTCGAGAAAACACAAATGTTGATGGTCTCTAGGCACCATGATGATACTGGAGCAGATGTAAGAATGAATGGGAGTGTTGAAACCCGGTGATGTGGTTGATATTTTAGGTGAAATTAGACTCATCTTGCAAGCAAGGCGTCCAAGAAGTTAACTGCACTAAGGCGCATCTCGTATCTGCTCGACAATAGAGGCTGCAAGACTCTGTACGAGGCACAAGTGCACTCACATTTACTGTGCTGAGTGGAGGTAAGAACTATACACATTTGCAGGAGTGGTGGCAGCTCATGGCTTTGGGGGGAAAAGTTCTGTCATGGATCGAGTCATGGCTCACCAATAGGAAGCAGAGAGTGTGCATAAATGGGGTTAAACCGAATGGGGACTTGTAACAAGTGGTGTTCCACAGGGATCAGTCTTAGGCCCATAGTTTCCCACCAAGGCAGGGTGGCCCGACAAAGAAAAACTTTCATCATCATTCACTCCATCACTGTCTTGCCAGAGGCGTGCAACATTAACACCCCCCCTTCAGAGTGCCGGCACTGTACTCCCATCTCCAGGAATCAAGTCCGGTCTGCCGGGTTTTCCCCGAAACCCTTCATAAATGTTACCTTGCCTACACTCCAACAGCACGTCAACTCCTAAAAACCATTTGTCTCCATTCGCTCCTATCTAACACGCTCATGCACGCTTGCTGGAAGTCCAAGCCATTAACGCACAAAACCTCCTTTACCCCTCCCTCCAACCTTTTCTAGGCCGACCCCCCCGCCTTCCCCCCACTACAGATTTATACACTCTCGAAGTCATTCTATTTTGTTCCATCCCTCTATATGTCCAAAAAATCTCAATAACCCCTCCTCAGCTCTGGGTAATAGTTTTAGTAATCCACACCTCCTAATTTTCCAAACTAATTCTCTGCATTATATTCACACCACATCGCCCTCAGACATGACATTCCACTCCTCCAGCCTTCTCCTTGTTGCAACATTACAACCCATGTTTACACCTATACAAGAGTGTTGGTATAACTTATCTCATACAGCATAGAGCAAAGAAGTTGCTTATATGCTGTAGACAGGTGAGGCAAGCAGGAGGGGCGGTCATAGTGGTACCATCCACTAGTTAAGTAGGTCTTCGTCCAAAGGTTGGTCAAGTGTCTACAGCATATAAGCAACTTCTCTTGGCTCTATGCTGTACTTACTACAAGATTGATGGACTGAATACATCGACTCCAGGCCGAGGGACTAGTACCTCAAACTCCTCCTCTCTTTACAACTTCAACTTTTTTATTGTTATGAAGCCACTGTGGGCGAAACGTTTCTTCAATAAAGATACCCAAGTGTTGCATATGTGTCTAATTTATCGAGTTATATTAGTGTAGGATACTCTCTAGGAAGTTATATTAGTGTAGAATAACTCTAGGAAGATATATTAATGTAGGATAACTAAAATAGCCTCTTCTACTTCCATAAATTCTT
Source organism: Cherax destructor (assembly GCA_009830355.1). Taxonomy (NCBI): domain Eukaryota; kingdom Metazoa; phylum Arthropoda; class Malacostraca; order Decapoda; family Parastacidae; genus Cherax; species Cherax destructor. Next base: position 4,694 of record WNWK01042920.1, on the reverse strand, counting down.
TTTCGTGCAATAGCTTGAGGTTTCCTCAGATTGATTTAAAACTTTTAAAGTTAGTGTAACTTAGTTAAATAATCCTATGGATTGTTATTCAGCTCTATGGTTCCCAATTTGCCTCTTATGAAGCAAGTTTTTTTTTTACTAAAAAATAAGCTGTATGACCCTCTGGCTTAGCGCTTCTTTGATTATAATAATAATACTCAAAAATATGAGTTAACAAACTGGATTTGAGGAATGCCTCTTTGTATATTTAATACACATTTAATACCCATACATTCTGTAATGTTTAATATTTCTTCTGTGTTTAATAACATGTTAGATATTTAACAACCCGTCATAACTTGAGTTAGTATATGGTGAAGGAGGCTCGGAGTCACTGAAGGTTATAACCTCTCTTAACCAGGAATCCTGACTTGCAGATGAGTCATATGTTTGCTGATTTTATTTATCCTTGAAGAAGGAAGTGGGAGAGAATAATAATAAGGAGAGATAAAGTGAGAACAGTTGAGACCTGGGGGGGGAGGCTGTGAGGGGGAGGGGGGGGCTATTCCCAACTCTTTGCTTCTTTATTTACTGTCTGACTTTATTTTTTTTTTTTTTACTGAGTTTGTCATAGAGAATATCACACTGTAGAGATTTCTTGGTGATAGTTCTGAAAAAGAGGTAAAAAGCTTTTTATAATATATCAACACTCCGTATATGAAGAGGAAACTCGCACTCAGGAAGAGTGTTGGGGTGACCACCTTTGTAATTCCTTACTTCAGTTATCCATGTTCCCCAAAAAAATAAAATACTTTAATAAACATTTTGATGGAAGTGTCAACATGGGTTTCAAAACACTAACTTCTTGAATAATTCCAGAAGGAATTTTTATAATTTCAATAAATAGCGAAGCTAAACACACATCTGTCCAAATAATTTACGTCCCACATAATCGAAGATAAAGAAATGATGTGTTTTGTGTCTTCAAATAATTTTTTTTTCTTCTGATCACTTATATTCGCCTCAAACAATTGCATAATAATTATTTTTATACACGGGAAATTTTTTTTTTTTAATAATAATGGAAGAACTATACACAAAACACGAGGTCAGTGTAAATATATTAATATTTTTGACGATAAATTTATTCCAACAAAATTCGTAATTTCCGATAAATTCGCCAAGAAAATCGTAGAAAGAAAACTGAAACATTAAAACATTCTTTCAATTATGTACTATTTTTTGAGTTTTCTTTTTAAAAAATTGGTTTTACCCCCTGATAAGAATCGTCCTCCCAAAAACCCTCAATGTTAGAGATGGGCAAAATATGACTAATTGGGAAAAATAGTACTGGAAAAGGGAAAATTGAGGACATAGTACTGAGAGGAAGATTGAGGACATAGTACTGAGAGGAAGATTGAGACATATATGAGAGGAAGATTGAGGACATAGTACTGAGAGGAAGATTGAGGACATAGTACTGAGAGGAAGATTGAGAACATAGTACTGAGAGGAAAATTGAGGACATAGTACTGAGAGGAAGATTGAGGACATGGTACTGAGAGGAAGATTTAGGGCATAGTACTGAGAGGAAGATTGAGAACATAGTACTGAGAGGAAAATTGAGGACATAGTACTGAGAGGAAGATTGAGGACATGGTACTGAGAGGAAGATTGAGGACATAGTACTGAGAGGAAGATTGAGGACATAGTACTGAGAGGAAGATTGAGAACATAGTACTGAGAGGAAGATTGGACATAGTACTGAGAGGAAAATTGAGGACATAGTACTGAGAGGAAGATTGAGGACATAGTACTGAGAGGAAGATTGAAGACATAGTACTGAGAGGAAGATTGAGAACATAGTACTGAGAGGAAAATTGAGGACATAGTACTAGAGGAAGATTGAGGACATAGTACTGAGAGGAAGATTGAGGACATAGTACTGAGAGGAAGATTGAAGACATGGTACTGAAAGGAAGATTGAGGACATAGTACTGAGAGGAAGATTGAGAACATAGTACTGAGAGGAAGATTGAGAACATAGTACTGAGAGGAAAATTGAGGACATAGTACTGAGAGGAAGATTGAGGACATAGTACTGAGAGGAAGATTGAAGACATAGTACTGAGAGGAAGATTGAGAACATAGTACTGAGAGGAAAATTGAGGACATAGTACTGAGAGGAAGATTGAGGACATAGTACTGAGAGGAAGATTGAGGACATAGTACTGAGAGGAAGATTGAGAACATAGTACTGAGAGGAAGATTGAAGACATGGTACTGAAAGGAAGATTGAGGACATAGTACTCACACTCAACTTTATCTTCAGACAAAGCTATGGCAAAGCTGTCCTCTCTGCTTCTGTCAACACAGACAGCTGTCTCTGACAGCTGCTTCATGTGGCTTGGTCTAGGGAAAAAAGCGAAGGCTGTATCAGGTAATTTTTTTTTTTAAACAAAATCAATTCAGATTTGGATTGTTTATTTCATCATAATACAATGATACAATGTTTGTATAATGATGGTGACATTTAGGTGTCCATGCAGGAAACCCTTTGTTTCTTTGCTTCAATAAAATAATGCATAATTTAAGGAATATATATACCAGTATATATACCAGTATATATACAGATATATATACCAGTACAAAGTTACAAGAGTAACTTTGTACTGGTATATATATCCTCATTTATTTTAGATTCTGTAAGACAACATAAATTCTCCTTCTCATACATTAGAAACTCATGTTTAAATATTTAACTGCATTATGCTATATTTCTAGTTATTTAATATAACTAGTTATTAAATTCTGGTTATTAATACTGTTGTCCTAGTGTGACTAGTGAAGGAGGACAGAAAAATGCAAGTGAAGAGTTAAATTGTTAGGAAGTTCTTATATAAAGTTGTTATAATTTATATCTGGTCCCCCAGGTCCTTAAATTACTTTTTCGCTCTATTGTATGGTTAAATTTATCGTATACCCTGATCAGTTTTAATTTTCTCAAGCTTTCCATATCTGAGTAGTTGAAATTTTTTTTCACTGAACTTAAATTGTTTTCAGTGGCCCTTTTGAAGATTTGGTTGATGTCCTCCTGGAGCCTTGTTTTTCTTAGGAGGGAGGTCACTGTCATAATCGGGTGTCATCCCAAGGGAAGAACTAAGCTAGGGCCCGTCCTGTCTATGTCAGTTTGGGGGATGAAATAGGATGGGGCGAGTACTGTGCCTTGTGGAACAGAGCTTTTCCCCGTAGCTGCCTCGGACTTTCTCTGTTTACTTTTACTGTGTTATCTTTGTCATAAAGTTATAATCCATCTACCAACTTTTCCTGTTATTCCTTTATCCCATTTTGGGGCTATTACACCATGGTCAATTGTTGAAGGCTTTTGAAAAGCCTGTTTTTACTACATCTGTATTTTGTTTATCCTCTACAGCATCCAGGACCTTGTCATAGTGGTCCATAGCGGGGACAAGCAGGACACCTGCTTAAACCCGCTTTGCCCTGGGTTGTGTAATTGATGGGTATATAGGTGGTTGCATCCTTCTTAAAAACCCCCCAAAGATTTATATATGGGATGTTAGTGCTATCGGTCTGTAGTTCTTTGCAATTGCTTTAGTACCACCTTTGTGGAGTGGGGCAATGTCTGTTTTTTTTAGTGAGTGGGGGATGCCCCTGCCCTGCCCCTCTCCATAGAATGCGAAGGCACGCGACAGGGGCTTCTTGCAGTTCTTGATAAACACGGGTTCCATGAGTCTGAGCCGGGGGCAGAGTGTATAGGCATGTCATTTATTCCTTTTCAAAGTCTTGTAAGTTAAAAATAATATCTGAGATTTTTGAGATGCCCAAAATTTTTGCGTTTCGTTCAAAAAGAATTCATTTGGATTGTCGACCCTTAGTCTGGGCCGGCCCCCTGAACACTGAGTCTTTTGGGACTTTAATATCTCCTCATTTCTTGGCTGTCATCTGTGTGGGCCCCCATCCTCCCTAAGCAGGGGCCCAATAATGGATGTTGTATTTTCCTTAGATTTGGCATAAGAAAAAGTATTTTGTTTTTTTTTTTCCATTTTCCTTTTGGCTTTTAGTTCTTCCTGTGATACTTGCCCCCTGTAAGACTCCTTCAGTTTAAGTTCGATATTTGCAATTTCATTGACCAGTGCCTCTCTACGTATTTCAGATATTTTGGGCCCCCTCTCACAGTTCTGTGACTCTTCGCCTTCGTCTGTATGGAAGCGTCTCTTTCTTTTTACATTTTCTTTTCGAACCTCTTGGAAAGTTGAATATTTGTAAAACTTGTCATTAACTAGACGCCCTTTGGGCCCCAACTGGACCAGTCATTTTTCAGAGTCTTCAACCCCAAAACATGTGGGTGGCCTCCCGATATGGGTCACTGTGCCCAAGGTTCTCCATTTCTCCACCGTAGCGGACAGCCACAAAAAAAAAAAGTATTATATGACAAGGTTGCGTTCCCCAAGTAATTTCCCCCCACTGTCCCCGTCGAAAACCCAGCGGAATCATTCCATCCTTTTCTACTCTTCTGGTACACTTCCCAAGATCCACCACGGGGCCCTGGCCCTCAGCCCCTGATCCACCACAGGCCTGGTCTGGGGCCTGATCCACCACAGGCCTGGTCTGGGCCGAGCCGCGGGGGGGGGCCCCAAAACCCTCCCCCGGAAAAACTTCAGGTAAAAAAAAAAATTTTTTTAAAAACCCACAAT